>AP025044.1:40948812-40968038 GCA_036186865.1 Eustoma russellianum
ATTAAAATCAACAAAATGTAAAACAAACAGCAAATATGTGTTGTCAACCAATTTGATTTGAAACAAGTTTAAAAGAAATGATATGCAAGATCCACAGATAAAACTTGTTTTTAATTTTTTTTTGATTTTTGAAACAAAGACTCAAACGTTTATCACACACAACTATAATATAGACTCTAAACAAAGACACGAGAATTATCTTTCTTTTGGTTTTCTCCTTGGTTTGTATCAATATACTTTCAACTTCTACAGCCTGTTAAGGGACAGCAGTAGGAATAAGTTGACTATCAGAAACAAGAACCAAATCTTTTTTGACTCAACACAAGGCAAGACAACACAAGAAAAGACAACACATGACCAATACTAACATAAACAAACTAAAACCGGAACATCACTTAGACACTTTAGTTTTCAACACGTTTTTTAACACTTTAATTAACGCATGAACTACTTGCTACAATCAGTGAGAAGCTATCCAAACATCATCACTAAAACAACAAACTAAATTATTGGATTTCAAGTATTCAGCACACATTATTAAGGCAAACTAACACAAAGGTTAGACAAAAATTACTACAGGTTTAAACGTTTCTTTTTTTTTGACTATCTAGGTGATGACTCTAGGAAACACATGCTGAAACATACCAACTAAACAACACGATTTAAGCAACAAAGCACACAACAAACTAGAGCTAAATCCGTTTAATTCATATATACGCAAAACAGAATCTGAAATAAATTCAGAAACTAAAATTGTGAAGTTAAGGAAAACACCTTATAGCTCTGATACCAACTGATACGACACCGGGCAGCCCAGACCAAAGGAACGGACGGCTCAATGAAGACAATTGCGGAATGGATCGTTTCCTCTAACTCCAAGAACTGATTCAAGCCCAACTATGGCAAAGAACATCCCAATGACACCCCTTGAACTGTAGCTGGTCGCTTTTGGCTCAAATTATGCCAACACCTCTTCTTCCTTGGCGTTACATTACATCTAAAACCTCTAGGAGACCCTAAGATGCTGTAAACAACAATTTAGAAGTATAAAATTAAGTAACCGGTTGGATTACTTAAAGGAATTCTTTTAACCTCAGGCAGAATTAAAGGTAAAACAAGAACCGAACTGGTTCTGTTTGAAAAGAGCCTAAGCTCTGAAGAAACAAACGTTTCGTTTGGAATATATGATAAAAGGGTTATTGAATTACAATGCTAAGGCTTCCTATATATACAAGTTTTGAAACTGTCTAACTAAGCAACTTGGTTCAATCGGTCCAATAAACATTAAACAAGAAAACAAAAGTTAAAGCTATACATTGTTCTTGATTACACGCGGTCCAACCAGCAGCACTCCTTCTCTTCGGTCCAATGATAATTAATCCAGCAACAATATTCGGTCCAATTAAAATGTTATGCTCATGCTTCCTTTCATGTAAATTGCGTGATTCTCTTTATTTGAAATAGCAATTGAATCTTTAAAAACTTGGAAATATGTATTGCGGCCTTCATCTTTGTAAACATAACATCTTTGATATGTTGAATCTCGTGTGCTGCTTGGAATAATAGGTGCATGGCCTTTGCGTGAATTATCCAAGTTGTAACCGTAATTCCGAAGCAGGTGACAAAGCAGGTTGCTACATCGAACGATCAATGTGGATTGGTGTTCGGTTCATCCGATAGAATTTGGACTTCGATCGATCGGTCTTTATCATTGGTTCAACATCAACCTTCTTTGACCTATCTTTAAGACACCAAGCAACAAACACAATATGCACAACATATATGACATGTCCTAAGGGTTAGTTAGGCAATAAGACATAAGAACTAGCACTAGTGTGTGCGGAGTGAACAGTGAAATGCCATGTCTTACAGAACTAACATATGACAATAAATGATACATGAAAATATGTTGCGTTGACCCCATTGTGGGCTCATCATAGGAAAAGAGTGTCCTAATGCAAAACGAATCATGTTAATTGAGGAGACAAACGAATAGGTGTCTGAGTCCGAACATGAAAATGAATCTGAGCATGATAATGAAATTGAACCTGAAGAGGATATAGGCGCACTAGATGATTTTGACACTAAGGAGTTTCTTGTTGTATGTAGAGCTTTAAATGCATATCCGAAATTAGATGATCGCGAACAACATCGAGAAAACATATTCCATATTCATTGCATGATTAATGGCAAAGTGTGCACCATGATCATTGATTCCGGTTCTTGTGCGAATGTGGCTAGCATTGAATTGGTAAGAAAACTGAATTTGCCTATGACTAATCATCCGCATCCTTACAAACTTGCATGGTTAAATGATTGCGGTAAAGTTAGCGTAAGTAAACAAGTTTTGATTTCTCTTAGCATTGGTTGTTACAAAGATGATGTTTTATGTGATGTTGCACCAGTGCATGCTAGTCATATCTTACTTGGCAGGCCACGACAATTTGATCGACATGTGACATATGATGGATATTTGAATCGTTATTCTTTCAAGTTGAATGGCAAACTCTATAAATTGCATGCACTTCCACCACACAAAGTCCAGAGGATCAACAACGCATGTCTAAGTTTAGGGCTGACCCTAAGGAAAAGGAAGCTGAGAGAAAATTCGTGGAATGCATGAAAAGTGAAAACAAAAAAAAGAGAGCAAGGGAAAGAGGTAGTACCCATAGAAGTCACCGAGTCGAAAAAGAAGTGTGGGTATTTTGCAAAGAAAAGAGAGGTCACACGAGCCATTTATAGCAACCAAACCGTCCTCATTCTCATTTCTAAGGCGTGTCACCTTTCCATAGAAGAACTCCCACCAAACTTACCTACCTCAGTTGCGTCCCTTATCCAAGAGTATGAAGTTCTATTTCTCACCGAGCCTCCAACCGGTTTACCACCTATTAGAGGAATAGAACACCAAATTGATTTTGTCCCAGGAGCCGTTTACCAAATCGACCCGCCTATCGAGCCAACCCGGAAGAAAACCAAGGAAATCCAAAGGCAAGTAGAGGAGCTCCTAGAGAGTGGACAAGTCCGAGATAGTGATGCACAAACACTCAGCTATTGTAGGACCTTTCTTCAACTCAATAAACCAGCTGGAACCAAGAAGGAAGGTGCAAAACATTCATGGAACACCAAACACTTCAACCTGTCCAGATTTCAGCCAAGTAGATGAACTCTTCAGCAAATGACTTCAACTTGAGTGAGCAAGCCTTAAACCCTCTCAAACAATATCCATCCCAAGCATATGAAGTGATACAAACAAGAATTAGTTCAGGTTTCTTGAAGGGAATCAAAGATTCAAGTTAAAAACTGAAAACAGTTTTTTTGGAAGCAAAGTTGCTGTTTTTTTTTATTCTGAAAATCTGAGTCTTCAACGTTTCTGATGAGCCAAACAAAGGCTAGATAAACGTTCCAAGGACTTTGTCTCCTATTCCAAATTGATTTGAACCTCAGCTATGGCAAAGAACATCACAATGACACCCCTTGAACTGTAACCGTTTGTTCTTGGCTCAATTTATACCAACACCTCTTCCTCTTTGGTATTCCAACACATCTAAAACCTCATTGAGACCCTAAGATGCTGTAAACTAAAAATGAAGTAAATACTTAACAAGTTCTAGGCTTTGAACTTGAAAGAAACCGTTAAGTGGGTTTAAACTTCAACTAGAAAAGTTGAGAATTCCTTAAAGGAAATTTTGATTGAAATGTATTTGAATTGTGTGTCTTTACATTCTGATTCCTATGCTACTTATAACCTACGAAAATTACAAGAGTACAAAGTTTAAAGTACAAAGTACTAGACTAAAAATGACATGCTTGCTTGGAACTTGTTTGAGCAACTTTTGGTTCCAAGAAATCTGGTTGCTTTGCCGTGTAATCCTTGCTAGATTCAGCCTTCTTTCTTTGATCAATTTGATTGGATAATACTTGGAGCAGCTTGCTTTGAATTAGGCTTTGATTGGTTGTGAGTTTGGCTTTGAATTTTCAAAGCAATCTTGCGTGGTCTAGCCTTCAAACAACAAGGATCTGATTGGTTCATTTGTTGTGCAGCTTGCTTGGTTGTCTCCTTGCTTGTTTTTGATTGGTTTGAACATTTGCAAGACTTCTTTTCATTGGTTAAAGCTTGGAGCAACTTGTCTTGCTCACTATTTGCGTGGAGGACAAAGCCTTGTGTTTGACATGAGTGCTTGTCACCTCCTTGCTTGTAAGATCACCTCCTTGTTTGTAAGCTACTTGTTTGTCACCTCTTTGCTTGGACAAAAATTCAGATTCTAATTGCATTTCCAAGCTAGGTACGTGTTCCTGAAAGACAAGGCAATAATACAACACAAACTATCCTAAAACAAGGTTAACCAACCAACAATATTAAAAAGAACAACTAAAGATATGTACAACACGTTTTTGATACAACTAGATCATAGCTTGCATCATATAAACCCAATGGACATCATCTTTGCTTGGTTCATCCTCTTCATGCCTGTAAAGAAATGATTCAACATAATGTAACAACTTCTTAGCCATACTCCTTGTTATGGGACCTATGTGGGGCATTGAGGTGTCATCGTCAGTGTTTGTATCCACAAGGTTAGGCTGTAGCTCATCATTCCCTCCCACTTGAGAAGGATTCGTCCTCGAATCTGAATCAATACTAAACGGAGAAAGGTCAGCAACATTAAAAGTTTTAGAGATAGGACCATACCTTTCTTCAGGGAGATCGAGAACATATGCATTATCACCAAGCCGTTTCAATATTTTGAACGGTCCATCGCCTCTTGGCTTCAACTTTGAGTCCCTTTCCTTAGGTGAATCAATGCATGCTTGATAGATAGAACTAAAGTCATGATCAGAATGATACATCTCTTTGATAGACTCAAAACCAAACATGTTACATGAAAGAGTAGTAATCAAAGTATAGCGACGAGATAATGCATCAGCAACAACATTTTCTTTTCCTTGCTTATACTTGATCACATAAGGGAATTGTTCAATGAATTCAACCCATTTGGCATGTCTTTTGTTCAATTTTCCTTGACCTTTTAGATACTTAAGGCTTTCATGATCAGTATGAATCACAAATTCCTTAGGTTGCAGATAATGTTGCCATGTTTATAAAGAACGGACAAGGGCATACAATTCCTCATCATAGGTTGATAATTTATGGAAGCTCCTTTCAATTTCTCACTAAAGTAGGCAACAGGTTTGTTACATTGATGCCATACAGCTCCAATGCCAACTCCACTGGCATCACATTCAACTTCAAACATTTCATCAAAGTTGGGCAATCTCAGGATAGGTGCATAAGTTAGACGTTTCTTAAGTTCCTCAAAGGCTTGTTGTTGTGATTCTCCCCATTCAAATCTTACATCTTTCTTGACTAACTCATTCAAGGGTGCAGCTATGGTAGAGAAATCCTTCGCAAAACGTCTATAGAAGCTAGCTAATCCATGAAAACTCCTAATATCTCCAGCAGACTTAGGGGTTGGCCACTCAGTTATGGATTTAACTTTCTCTTGGTCCATTTCAATTCCTTCAGCACTAATCACAAATCCTAAGAATGTAACCTTCTCCAGACAGAAAGAACACTTCTTAAAATTAGCATACAACTTTTCTTTCTGTAGGGTGACAAAAACAGCTCTAAGATGGATCAGATGTTCACTTAGGGTTTTGGAGTAGATAAGAATATCATCAAAGTAAACTACTACAAATTTCCCTATGAATTTCTTTAAGACCTCATTCATTAATCTCATGAAAGTACTAGGGGCGTTGGTTAAACTAAAGGGCATAACTAATCATTCGTACAATCCAAATTTAGTCTTAAAGGCAGTTTTCCATTCATCACCTTTCCTAATTCTCACTTGGAAATAACCTTGTTTCAGATCTACCTTGCTAAAGCACCTAGACCCATACAACATATCCAACATGTCATCAAACCTAGGAATAGGGTATCTATACTTCACAGTGATCTTATTGATGGATCTACAATTAGTACACATTCTCCAAGTTCCATCTTTCTTAGGGACAATGATAACAGGAACAACACAAGGACTCATACTCTCTTTTACTTTACCTTGGGTCAATAGTTCCTCAACTTGCTTTTGGATTTCCTTAGTTTCCTCTGGATTGGCTCTATTGGCAGGTCTGTTTGGTAGAACAGCTCCTGGAACGAAATCTATTTGATGCTCAATGCCTCTTAGAGGTGGTAAACCTGGGGGATCTCCTTCAGGAAACAAGCTAGAAAATTCTTGAAGTAAAGATGCAACTTCACTTGGTAAAGTAGATGGTATTTCAGATGAAGAGAACAGAGTTTCTTTGTAAAGAAAGATATAAACAGTTTTCTTTGAATTGATAGCATGGAATACCTCGCTTTGAGATGCAAAGAATGCGCTTTTCTTTAGAGATGGTTCGGCAGAAACTTTGATTTCTTTCGGTTCAATTTTAAGATGTGAACTCTTCAGTTGGTTTTCCTTGATGAAAATCCTTTCCAATTCCTTTTCTTTGGGATCATTACGGCTTTTTAACATTCTTTGTTGATCCTCAAAGACTTTGTGCGGGGGCAAGGCATTTAATTTGAACAGCTTGTTGAGCCTAAAGGAATATCTATTTAGGTAACCATCATAAGTAACCTTGTTGTCAAATTACCACGGTCTACCTAATAAGATATGACTTGATTGCATAGGGGCTACATCACATAACACCTCAGCAAAATACCCACCAATTGATAAAGAAACTAGGACTTGCTTTGTTACTTTAACTTCACCACACTCATTAAGCCACGTAAGTCTATAAGGATGGGGGTGATTAATTAAAGGTAACTCAAGTTTCCTAACAAGTTCAAAACTTGCAACATTAGTACATGAACCGGAGTCAATGATTAAAGTGCAGACTTTCTTTTTAACCATACAGTGAATGTGGAATATGTTCTCTCTTTGTATGTCAGGTCCTTCAGTTTTAATTTGGGCACTTAGAGCTCGACGGACAACTAAGAACTCTTTTGTTTCACACTCATTAGTCTCTTCACTAATCTCTTCTTCTTCCTCACATGTTTGTTCATTTTCATTGTTTTCCTCACTCTCTTCCAATTCTTCCTCAGAATAATACTCATTAGACTCTTCAATACACATGATGCGTTTAGGGTTGGGACATTGATTAGCAAAATGACCTTTTCCTAAGCATTTAAAACATTGAATATCACGAGTCTTAAAATTAGGCGTACCTTCCACCTTGGCTTTGCCTTTATCAGTGATTGGAAGCCTTGAACGATTTTGGATGTTCTGGGTTGATTTTCCTTGTAATCCACAGCCTTGACCTTGTTGTGGACGGAAAGGCGTCCTGGGCTGTGTTCTAGGAAAACTCAAAGGATTAGTCCGAAAAGAAGGGTTAGAAGTTTTTACCTTCAATTGTCTTTCCACTTTCTCAGCAATGTGAACCATAGAAGCCAGATCAGAGTAAGGTGTAAGTTCCACCTTGAATGCAATCTCTTTGTTCAAGCTAGCTAGAAATCTAGCCATTGTGGCTTCCTCAGCTTCTTCTATGTTAGCCCTGGTAAGCAGATGTTCTAATTCTTTATAAAATTCATCAACAGATCTATTACCTTGAGAAAGTTGTTGCAATTTCTGGAAAATGCTTCTTTCATAGGAAGGAGATATGAATCTCTTCCTCATCTCTTGTTTCAGCTCGTACCAAGTAACAACAGGGGGCTGTCTTGTTCTTCTCCGGGTGTTCTGCAATTGCTCCCACCAGAGTAAAGCATAATCTACAAATTCAAAAGTTGCATACCGCACTTTGGCCAATTCAGAATAGTTAGTGCAAGAATACATATGTTCTACTTTTGTTTCCCATTGCAGATATGTTTCAGGATCACTTTTCCCTTGGAAGGAGGGTATTGTCAGTTTAGTAGTAATGAACTCTTCTTCAAGATGTTCATCTCTATCAGGTTGACGTTCATCATACCGTTCTTCCGGATGGTGTTCTTCATTGTACTCAGGGAGATATTCAAATCTCTCCTCAAAAGAAATGTTCCTACGACCACCATTACTACCTCGACCTTTACCTCTACCTCTAAGTGATGTGACTTTTCTACGTTCAACATGAGACTCATTACCATAAGAGGTGCCTTCTTGAAAAGGTATACTAGGTTCCTTTTGATCTGAGGTTGGCTTTTCTACTTTGCTTATCCTTTGTTTGTTATCCTCTATGTCACTTCTCATCAAACCAAACTGATTAACAAGGAAAGTGAGTGTTTGCTGTATATTCTCTAGGGTAACAGGGACTGGGGATGGGACAGGAGTAGATGGGGACGGGGACGGTGCATTATCTTTCTGTTGGGGACCCATGATTCAAAAGACAATCTCAAAAACCAATTTAAAATATTGACAAGATGCAAATACTCTACTTTATGTTGACAATTGTTCAAAACAGCAATTTGGACTATTTCTCCTAAAGATTCAAGAAAAATCACAGAAGTCAAATTGTTGTTCGAGCTGAATGAAATCTACGGGGTTGTTTAAGACAATCCCTCAATTACTTTACATCATATGCAATTATCAATTGAAGTAAAGTGAAAGTAAAAGCACACAAACAAAGTGTTAGCAAGTGTTTGCTTTAGAATCTTTCAATATCTCAAAACTACAACACTTTGGGTTCGGTTTGGGCACTTTCTTTCTTTTGAGCTTTGCACGGGAATTTTCCTTTTATGCAATGTTTATTTTTGGGCTTTTCCTCACTTGGTTTTCTTGTGCAATTCTCTCTTGTCTTGCCTCTTACTTGTTGACAAATATTGGCTTTTCTCTCGCGTATTTCTCAATCAAGCTTAATTTTCTTTCTTTGGAGGGGTTTGCTTGATTGTTGTGAGACTACTTCTCACGGCCTACATGAGACATTGCTCACGGCCTTTAATTGCACAAGGTTTGTTGTATTTGGAATTTGAAAGTTCCTCGTACACAACACGGCTAAACACTATGTAGTGAGAGTTCAATTCACAATTACAACAAGTTCAAATTGAATATAGTGCAAGGTAAGTTCAGAAATTGATCTAAAACAACAATTGGATAGCTCTTTAACAGTATTGGGCTTAAACAATTCCTAACTTTCAGAATGTATCTAAGTCCAACAAGTTGTTTGAAACAATTGAAATCAACAAAAAGATATAGCTATTAGCATTCACCAAGATTTCAAATGAGCTTTAAAGAGTGGTTTAAATCACACAGTTTTGGGCACTTGTTTTTCTGTTTTTGATGCAATTGATCTAACTATTCTTAAGATAGCTAAATGCAACTTAGTTGTTTCTAAATGCAATTTATAAGGCGGATTACTATATCAACTAATGGAAATCAGTTTTGATGCAAACTAGCTAGCTTGTTTTGTTTTTTTTAGGTGATCTATCCTACTTTGTTTTTGTTTGGTTTTTGTTTGTATGGTGCAATCAGTTTCTAAACTAGGTGTTACTAGATGCAAGTCTTTATATTCTACTTATCAAACGTGTGACACTAGAAACTAGGCAGCACACTTAGTTAACTAAAACTACTTGTTTTGTTCTTTAGTTTTCGGTTTTCTTGTTTTAAACTAGACAACCAACTAAACCTTTAAAACTATGTTGTAAACTAGTCTAACTAAGCTAAATAAGGCAGCACTAAAAACGTCTAAAAACAGTTTGCCACTACTTCTAAAAACAGAATTTAACAACTTGATTCCAACTAACTATCAACTAATCTATTTTTGTGTTCAAAGTTTTCTGTTTTAAGGACTCAACTAAACTACCATTTAAACTTCTAGATTAGGACCTAATGAACATTTCTAATCTAGATTGGACAAGTACAAGCAGGTTACACACGGTTCTTAACTTAAGCTACTCAATCAGATTCTAACACACTTAAGTCTAGTCTAAGTTCTTTTTTTTGTGGTGTTTCGGTTTTGCTACTTAAAACTAAGTTACCAAACTATTGTAAACTACCTAATAAACACTTTAAAACATGAACTAACTATCTAAATAAACAGAATCTAATTGAACAACAAAACAGTTTAACAAACGGTTTTGGGCAGCATCATGCATATGCTAGTTTAAACAATGTAAACATGAATAGAAGACTAACCAAATCTCTGATACCAATTGATGAGCCAAACGAAGGCTAGATAAACGTTCCAAGGACTTTCTCTCCTATTCCAAATTGATTTGAACCTCAGCTATGGCAAAGAACATCACAATGACACCCCTTGAACTGTAACCGTTTGTTCTTGGCTCAATTTATACCAACACCTCTTCCTCTTTGGTATTCCAACACATCTAAAACCTCATTGAGACCCTAAGATGCTGTAAACCAAAAATGAAGTAAATACTTAACAAGTTCTAGGCTTTGAACTTGAAAGAAACCGTTAAGTGGGTTTAAACTTCAACTAGAAAAGTTGAAAATTCCTTAAAGGAAATTTTGATTGAAATGTATTTGAATTGTGTGTCTTTACATTCTGATTCATATGCTACTTATAACCTACGAAAATTACAAGAGTACAAAGTTTAAAGTACAAAGTACTAGACTAAAAATGACATGCTTGCTTGGAACTTGTTTGAGCAACTTTTGGTTCCAAGAAATCTGGTTGCTTTGCCGTGTAATCCTTGCTAGATTCAGCCTTCTTTCTTTGATCAATTTGATTGGATAATACTTGGAGCAGCTTGCTTTGAATTAGGCTTTGATTGGTTGTGAGTTTGGCTTTGAATTTTCAAAGCAATCTTGCGTGGTCTAACCTTCAAACAACAAGGATCTGATTGGTTCATTTGTTGTGCAGCTTGCTTGGTTGTCTCCTTGCTTGTTTTTGATTGGTTTGAACATTTGCAAGACTTCTTTTCATTGGTTAAAGCTTGGAGCAACTTGTCTTGCTCACTATTTGCGTGGAGGACAAAGCCTTGTGTTTGACATGAGTGCTTGTCACCTCCTTGCTTGTAAGATCACCTCCTTGTTTGTAAGCTACTTGTTTGTCACCTCTTTGCTTGGACAAAAATTCAGATTCTAATTGCATTTCCAAGCTAGGTACGTGTTCCTGAAAGACAAGGCAATAATACAACGCAAACTATCCTAAAACAAGGTTAACCAACCAACAATATTAAAAAGAACAACTAAAGATATGTACAACACGTTTTTGATACAACTAGATCATAGCTTGTATCATATAAACCCAATGGACATCATCTTTGCTTGGTTCATCCTCTTCATGCCTGTAAAGAAATGATTCAACATAATGTAACAACTTCTTAGCCATACTCCTTGTTATGGGACATGTGTGGGGCATTGAGGTGTCATCGTCAGTGTTTGTATCCACAAGGTTAGGCTGTAGCTCATCAGTTTCTTAGCTACCTTAAATAAGCTAAAATATGCTTCTAAAGGAAGATACAAACATGGGGTGGTCCAATAGGAGCAAAGAAGAAAGTTTAAACAAGTTACAAGTGGGAATAAACAATGTTGCTTCAGCAAATTCTTCCGGCAGAAATTCCCTTTTGTTTGCAAGTTGATTTTGTCTTTGAATTTTGATTGGACCAGCTTCTCCTTGGTTTGGAATATTATATAGGACGTCCTTGATGAGTTGGAGTGGCCCCTTGCAGCTGATTGGTTGAAAAGGCTGCTTGAAAAGTCAAGAAACTGAAATCTGTCCAGTTTTGAGCAGTTTTCTGTTTTGAATTATAACATAACCTTCCAGTCCGATTTAGCTCTTCCACTTCAAATAAGAATTGTAGACCCTTCTCTGTAGATGTGTTTAGACACCAGAATGACGTCGTTTGGATCTGGGATGAGTGAGTTATGCCCGTTTGAAGTTGACCTGCTTGCAGATGTGGACCTTTGGAAGCAGTGACTAAGCAGCCAGCTTGTTGCAACGATTGTGTAGCTTGATTCAGACCTTTTTTGGGAAAGTGCTGAACATACAAATTGTAGCTTATCCTCTTAGCTTTCACCTCCAACTGGAATCACGTCAATTGAAGTTTTGGTTGATGAGTTATGGCTGAAATATTAAGAAGGTGTCATCCTGCCAGCTTGCCCTTTCAACTCAAATTGGTGTTTGAACGTTTGGCCTTTGTTCAATCATTCTTCCTTGACCTAAAAACAACTCAAACACACACCAAACAACATATGCAATATACTAGGACATGTCTTGGTTAGTTTACAACAATTTATAAAGGAAATGAAGCTAAGCACTGAACAATATGAACAACACACACAAGACTAACTAACATATTACAACATGATTCAAAAACTAAGTTAAAGCTTGTAGCAAATGGATCCAATGTATGTGATGAGCCAAATGAAGGCAAGATAAACGTTCCAAGCACTTTGTCTCCTACTCCAAACTGATTTGAACCACAGCTATGGCAAAGAACATCACAATGACACCCCTTGAACTGTAACCGTTTGTTCTTGGCTCAATTTATGCCAACACCTCTTCCTCTTTGGCATTCCAACACATCTAAAACCTCATTGAGACCCTAAGATGCTGTAAACCAGAAATGAAGTGAATACTAACAAGTTCTAGGCTATGAACTTGAAAGAAACCGTTAAGTGGTTTTAACTTCAACTAGAAAGTTGAGAACTCCTTAAAGGAAAAATCTGATTGAAATGTGTTTGAAATTGTTGTTTTTGTACATTCAGGTTCTTACCTATTTATAGAAAACGAAAATGATAAAGTACAAGGTTTAAAGTACAAAGTACAAGTCTTAAAATAACATGCTTGCTTGGAACCTGTTTGAACAATTTTGGTTCCAAGAAATCTGGTTGCTTTTGTTGTGTAACCCATGCGTGTGTTTAGCTTTCTTTCTCCATCAATTTGATTGGATAATACATGGAGAGCTTGCTTGAGAAATGCCTTTGATTGGTTGCAATTTGGTGTTGAATTTTCAAACAAATTAGGCATAGACCAGCCGCCCTTCTTGAAGGATTTTGATTGGTTCATTTGTTGTGCAGCTTGCTAGTTTGTTTCCTTGCTTGTTTTTGATTGGTTTGAAGATTTGCAAGACTCCTTCCTATTGGTTCTTGAAATGAGCAGCTTGTCCATCCATTCCAACGTGAAGAACAAATCTGATTTTGACATGAGTGCTTGTCACCACCTTGCTTGTAAGCTACTTGCTTATCTCCTCTTTGCTTGAACAAAAATTCAGGTTTTAGTTGCATCTTCAAGCTAAATACGTGTACCTGAAAGACAAGGCAATAATACAACACAAACTATCCTAAAACAAGGTTAACCAACCAACAATATTAAAAAGAACAACAAAAGATATGTACAACATGCTTTTGATACAACTAGATCATAGCTTGTATCATATAAACCCAATGGACATCATCTTTGCTTGGCTCATCCTCTTCATGCCTGTAAAGAAATGATTCAACACAATGCAACAATTTCTTAGCCATACTCCTTGTTATGGGACCTGTGTGGGGCATTGAAGTGTCATCGTCCACAAGGTTAGGCTGTAGCTCATCATTCCCTCCCACTTGAGAAGGATTCGTCCTCGAATCTGAATCAATACTAAACGGAGAAAGGTCAGCAACATTAAAAGTTTTAGAGATAGGACCATACCTTTCTTCAGGAAGATCGAGAACATAGGCATTATCACCAAGCCGTTTCAACACTTTGAACGGTCCATCGCCTCTTGGCTTCAACTTTGAGTCCCTTTCCTTAGGGAATCTTTCTTTCCTCAAGTGTAACCAAACAAGATCACCAGGCTCAAATATAACAACTTTACGATTCCTGTTGGCTCTATTGGCATACACTTTATTCTTAGCTTCAAGTTGTGACTTAACCTTTTCATGCAATTCTTTCACAAGTTTTGCTTTTCGTTCACCATCTAAACTAACACGTTCATGAACAGGTATGGGAACAAGATCAAGCGGGGACAAAGGGTTAAAGCCATAAACAACTTCAAAAGGAGAATGCAATGTTCCACTATGAACAACTCTATTGTATGCAAACTCAATATAAGCTAAGCAGTCTTCCCAATTCTTCAAGTTCTTTTGAATGACAACACGTAACAGTTGAGACAAAGTTCTATTAACAACTTCAGTTTGACCATTGGTTTGTGGGTGAGCAGTTGTAGAAAATAACAATTTAGTACCAAGTTTACTCCACAAAACACGCCAAAAATGACTTAGAAACTTTGTATCTCTATCACTAACAATTGTACGTGGCATGCCATGCAATCTAACAATCTCCTTAAAGAACAAATCAGCAATATGAATAGCATCATCAACTTTCTTACATGCAATGAAATGTGCCATTTTGGAAAATCTATCAACAACAACAAATATGCTATCTTTACCAGTTTTGGAACGAGGCAATCCCAATACAAAGTCCATAGAAATATCAGTCCAAGGTGAGCTTGGAACAGATAAGGGAGTGTACAATCCATGTGGTTGTGTTCTAGATTTTGCTTGTTTGCAAGTAATATATTGGTCACATACCTTATCAACATGTGCTCTCATATGCGGCTAGAAGAAATGCTCCTTAAGTGTTTCCAAAGTTTTTAACGAGCCCAAATGACCCATTAAACCTCCTCCATGAGCTTCTTTTATCAACAACTCTCTTAATGAACACATTGGTACACATAACTTATGTTCTTTAAACAAATATCCATCATGCAAGTAATATTTAGCAAAAGGTGAATCAATGCATGCTTGATAGATAGAACTAAAGTCATGATCAGAATGATACATCTCTTTGATAGACTCAAAACCAAACATGTTACATGAAAGAGTAGTAATCAAAGTATAGCGATGAGATAAGGCATCAGCAACAACATTTTCTTTTCCTTGCTTATACTTGATCACATAAGGGAATTGCTCAATGAATTCAACCCATTTGGCATGTCTTTTGTTCAATTTTCCTTGACCTTTTAGATACTTAAGGCTTTCATGATCAGTATGAATCACAAATTCCTTAGGTTGCAGATAATGTTGCCAAGTTTGTAAAGAACGGACAAGGGCATACAATTCCTCATCATAGGTTGAATAATTTATGGAAGCTCCTTTCAATTTCTCACTAAAGTAGGCAACAGGTTTGTTACCTTGATGCAATACAGCTCCAATGCCAACTCCACTGGCATCACATTCAACTTCAAACGTTTCATCAAAGTTGGGCAATCTCAGGATAGGTGCAGAAGTTAGACGTTTCTTAAGTTCCTCAAAGGCTTGTTGTTGTGATTCTCCCCATTCAAATCTTACATCTTTCTTGACTAACTCACTCAAGGGTGCAGCTATGGTAGAGAAATCCTTCACAAAACGTCTATAGAAGCTAGCTAATCCATGAAAACTCCTAACATCTCCAGCAGACTTAGGGGTTGGCCACTCAGTTATGGATTTAACTTTCT
This sequence comes from Eustoma russellianum, assembly GCA_036186865.1. Taxonomy (NCBI): domain Eukaryota; kingdom Viridiplantae; phylum Streptophyta; class Magnoliopsida; order Gentianales; family Gentianaceae; genus Eustoma; species Eustoma russellianum. The sequence goes on from AP025044.1 coordinate 40,964,141, forward strand.
CTTGGTCTATTTCAATTCCTTCAGCACTAATCACAAATCCTAAGAATGTAACCTTCTCCAGACAGAAAGAACACTTCTTGAAATTAGCATACAACTTTTCTTTCTGTAGGGTGACAAAAACAGCTCTAAGATGGATCAGATGTTCACTTAGGGTTTTGGAGTAGATAAGAATGTCATCAAAGTAAACTACTACAAATTTCCCTATGAATTTCCTTAAGACCTCATTCATTAACCTTATGAAAGTACTAGGGGCATTGGTTAAACCAAAGGGCATAACTAACCATTCGTACAATCCAAATTTAGTCTTAAAGGCAGTTTTCCATTCATCACCTTCCCTAATTCTCACTTGGAAATATCCTTGTCTAAATCTACTTTGCTAAAACACCTAGACCCATACAACATATCTAACATGTCATCCAACCTAGGAATAGGGTATCTATACTTCACAGTGATCTTATTGATGGCTCTACAATCAGTACACATTCTCCAAGTTCCATCTTTCTTAGGGACAATGATAACAGGAACAGCACATGGACTCATACTCTCTCTTACTTTACCTTGGGTCAATAATTCCTCAACTTGTTTTTGGATTTTCTTAGTTTCCTCTGGATTGGCTCTATAGGCAGGTCTGTTTGGCAGAACAGCTCCTGGAATAAAATCTATTTGATGCTCAATGCCTCTTAGAGGTGGTAAACCTGGGGGATCTCCTTCAGGAAACAAGCTAGAAAATTCTTGAAGTAAAGATGCAACTTCACTTGGTAAAGTAGATGGTATTTCAGATGAAGAGAACAGAGCTTCTTTGTAAAGCAAGATATAAACATTTTTGTTTGAATTGATAGCATGGAATACCTCACTTTGAGATGCAAAGAAAGCACTTTTCTTTAGAGATGGTTCAGCAGAAACTTTGATTTCTTTCGGTTCAGTTTTAAGATGAGAACTTCTCAGTTGGTTTTCTTTGATGAAAATCCTTTCCAATTCCTTTTCTTTTGGATCATTATGGCTTTTTAACATTCGTTGTTGATCCTCAAAGACTTTGTGTGGGGGTAAGGCATTTAATTTGAACAGTTTGTTGTTATGCCTAAAGGAATATCTATTCAGGTAACCATCATATGTAACTTTGTTGTCAAATTGCCACGGTCTACCTAATAAGATATGACTTGATTGCATAGGGGCTACGTCACATAACACCTCAGCAGAATACCCACAAATTGATAAAGGAACTAGGACTTGCTTTGTTACTTTAACTTCACCACACTCATTAAGCCACGTAAGTTTATAAGGATGGGGTGATTAATTAAAGGTAACTCAAGTTTCCTAACAAGTTCAAAACTTGCCACATTGGTACATGAACCGGAGTCAATGATTAAAGTGCAGACTTTCTTTTGAACCATACAATGAATGTGGAATATGTTCTCTCTTTGTATGTCAGGTTCTTCAGTTTTAATTTGGGCACTTAGAGCTCGACGGACAACTAAGAACTCTTTCGTTTCACACTCATTAGTCTCTTCACTAATCTCTTCTTCTTCCTCACATGTTTGTTCATTTTCATTGTTTTCCTCACTCTCTTCCAATTCTTCCTCAGAATAATACTCATTAGACTCTTCAATAAACATGATGCGTTTAGGGTTGGGACATTGATTAGCAAAATGACCTTTTCCTAAGCATTTAAAACATTGAATATCACGAGTCTTAACATTAGGCGTACCTTCCACCTTGGCTTTGCCTTTATCAGTGATTGGAAACTTTGGACGACTTTGGATGTTCTGGGTTGATTTTCCTTGGAATTCACGGCCTTGACCTTGTTGTGGACGGAAAGGCGTCCTGGGCTGTGTTCTAGGAAAACTCAAAGGATTAGTCCGAAAAGAAGGGTTAGAAGTTTTCACCTTCAATTGTCTTTCCACTTTCTCAGCAATGTGAACCATAGAAGCCAGATCAGAGTAAGGTGTAAGTTCCACCTTAAATGCAATCTCTTTGTTTAAACCAGCTAGAAATCTAGCCATTGTGGCTTCCTCAGCTTCTTCTATGTTAGCCCTGGTAAGCAGATGTTCTAATTCTTTATAAAATTCATCAACAGATCTATTACCTTGAGAAAGTTGTTGCAATTTCTGGAAAATGCTTCTTTCATAGGAAGGAGATATGAATCTCTTCCTCATCTCTTGTTTCAGCTCGGACCAAGTAACAACAGGGGGCTGTCGTGTTCTTCTCCTGGTGTTCTTCAGTTGTTCCCACCAGAGTAAAGCATAATCTACAAATTCAAAAGTTGCATACCGCACTTTGGCCAATTCAGAATAGTTAGTGCAAGAATACATATGTTCTACTTTTGTTTCCCATTGCAGATATGTTTCAGGATCACTTTTTCCTTGGAAGGAGGGTATTGTCAGTTTAGTAGTAATGAACTCTTCTTCAAGATGTTCATTTCTATCAGGTTGACGTTCATCATGCCGTTCTTCCGGATAGTATTCTTCATTGTACTCAGGTAGATAATCAAATCTCTCCTCAAAAGAAATGTTCCTACGACCTCCATTACTACCTCGACCTCTACCTCCACCTCTAAGTGATGTGACTTTTCTACGTTCAACATGAGACTCATTATCATAAGAGGTGCCCTCTTGAAAGGGTATACTAGGTTCCTTTTGATCTGAGGTTGGCTTTTCTACTTTGCTTATCCTTTGTTTGTTATCCTCTATGTCACTTCTCATTAAACCAAATTGATTAACAAGGAAAGTGAGTGTTTGCTGTATATTCTCTAGGGTAACAGGGACTGGGGTTGGGACAGGAGTAGATGGGGACGGAGATGATGCATTATCTTTCTGTTGGGGACCCATGATTCAGAAAACAATCTCAAAAACCAATTTAAAATATTGACAAGATGAAAATACTCTACTTTATGTTGACAATTGTTCAAAACAACAATTTGGACTATTTCTCCTAAGGATTCAAGAAAATCACAGAAGTCAAATTGTAGTTTGGGCTGAATGAAATCTACGGGGTTGTTTAAGACAACCCTCAATTACTTTACAGCATATGCAATTATCAATTGTAGTAAAGTGAAAGTAAAGACACACAAACAAAGTGCTAGCAAGGGTTTGCTTTAGAAACTTTCAATATTTCAAAACTACAACACTTTGGGTTTGGTTTGGGGACTTTTCTGTCTTTTGAGCTTTGCACGGGAATTTTCCCTTTATGCAATGTTTAATTTTGGGCTTTTCCTCACTTGGTTTTCTTGTGCAATTCTCTCTTGTCTTGCCTCTTACTTGTTGACAAATATTGGCTTTTCTCTCGTGTATTTCTCAATCAAGCTTAATTTTCTTTCTTTGGAGGGGTTTGCTTGATTGTTGTGAGACTACTCCTCACGGCCTACATGAGACATTGCTCATGGCCTTTAATTGCACAAGGTTTGTTGTGTTTGGAATTTGAAAGTTCCTCGTACACAACACGGCTAAACACTATGTAGTGAGAATTCAATTCACAATTACAACAAGTTCAAATTGTATATAGTGCAATGTAAGTTCAGAAATTGATCTAAAACAACAATTGGATAGCTCTTTAACAGTGTGGGGCTTAAACAATTCCTAACTTCCAGAATGTATCTAAGTCCAACAAGTTGTTTGAAACAATTGAATTCAACAAAAAGATAAAGCTATTAGCATTCACCAAGATTTCAAATGAGCTTTAAAAGTGTCGTTCTAAACCACACGGTTTTAGGGCAGTTTGTCCTTTTTTTCTTTTTCTGTTTTTTTTGATGCAAATGATCTAACTAATCTTAAGATAGCTAAATGCAACTTAGTTGTTTCTAAATGCAATTTATAAAGGCTGATTACTAACAACTAATGGAAATCTATTTTGATGCAAAGTAAGCTAACTTGTTTTGTTTTTAAGTGATCTATCCTACTTTGTT
>AP025044.1:40970358-41004899 GCA_036186865.1 Eustoma russellianum
TACAAGTTTTGATCTAGTTGTATCAAAAACATGTTGTACATATCTTTAGTTGTTCTTTTAATATTGTTGGTTGGTTAACCTTGTTTTAGGATAGTTTGTGTTGTATTATTGCCTTGTTTTTCAGGTACACGTACTTAGCTTGAAAATGCAATTAGAATCTGAATTTTTGTTCAAGCAAGGAGGTGATAAGCAAGTAGCTTACAAGCAAGGAGGTGACAAGCAACCATGTCAAAATCTGAATTATCCTCACGCCAAAACAAGGATGGACAAGCTGCTCAAGGCATTAACCAATTGGAAGAAGTCTTGCACATGTTCAAACCAATCAAAAAACAAGTTGAAGACAAGCAAGCAAGCTGCACAACAAATGAACCAATCAGATCCTTGAAGTTTAAGGCATAATTCACGCAAGTGTAGTTTGAAAATTCAAAGCCAAACTTGCAACCAATCAAAGGCAATTCAAAGCAAGCTGCTCAAAGTATTATCCAATCAAAATTGATCAGAAAGAAGGCTGAAAACAACCAAGAATGCACGGCAAAGCAACCAGCTTTCTTGGAACCAAAATTGTTCAAAAGCAAGCATGTTCTTTCTAGTCTTGTACTTTGTACTTTAAACCTTGTACCCTTTGTAATTTTCGTTTGTTATAAGTAGGTTAGGAACCTGAATGTACAAGAACACAATTCAAACATATTTCAATCAAAATTTCCTTCAAGGAATTCTCAACTTTTCTAGTTGAAGTTAAAACCAGTTAACGGTGTTTTTCAAGTTCATAGCCTAGAACTTGCTAAGTATTTACTTCATTTGTGGTTTACAGCATCTTAGGGTCTCAATGATGTTTTAGATGTGCTGGAATGCCAAGGAGGAAGAGGTGTTGGTATAAATTGAGCCAAGAACAAACGGTTACAGTTCAAGGGGTGTCATTGTGATGTTCTTTGCCCATAGCTGAGGTTCAAATCAATTTGGAATAGAAGACAAAGTCTTGGAAACGTTTTCTAGCCTTTATTTGGCTCATCAATTGGTATCAGAGCCTTGGTTAGTCTTCTATTCATGTTTACATTGTTTAAACTTGCATATGAATGATGCTGCCCAAAACCGTGTAGTAGACTGTTTTTATGTCCATTTAGAATCTGTTAATTTAGATAGTTACTTTATGTTTTAAAGTGTTTATTAGTTAGTTTACAACAGTTTGGTAAGTTAGTTTTAAGTAGCAAAACCGAAAATACCACAAAAAAGAACTTAGACTAGACTTAAGTGTTATTAGAATCTGTTTGTGTAGTTTAGATCAAAACCGTGTGAAACTTGTTGTTCTTGTTCAATCTAGCTTAGACAATGTTCATTAGGTCCTAATCTAGAAGTTTAAACGGTAGTTTAGTTGAGTCCTTAAAACAGAAAATTTTGAATACGAAAATAGATTAGTTGGTAGTTTAGTTTGTAATCAAGTTATTAAATTCTGTTTTTAGTAGTTGTGTGCAATCTGTTTTAGACATTTTAGTTGCTGCCTTATTTAGCTTAGTTAGACTAGTTTGCAACATAGTTTAAAGGTTTAGTTGGTTGTTTAGTTTAGTACAAGAGAAACCGAAAACTAAGAACAAAAAAAAAGTAGTTTTAGTTAACTATGTTTGCTGCCTAGTTTCTAGTTGATATACGTGTGTTAAGTAGAATACAAAGACTTGCATCTAGTGTCATCTAGTTTAGAAACTGATTGCATCATACAAACGAAAACCAAAACAAAAACAAGTAGAATAGATAACTTAAAAACAAAACAAAACAAGTTAGCTAGTTTGCATCAAAACTGATTTCCATTAGTTGTTATAGTAATCGGCCCTTATAATTGCATTTAGAAACAACTAAGTTGCATTTAGCTATCTTAAGATTAGTTAGATCATTTGCATCAAAAACAGAAAATTGCCAAAACCGTGTGTTTAGAACAAGTTTTTAAAACTCATTTGAAATCTTGGTGAATGCTAATAGCTATATCTTTTTGTTGATTTCAATTGTTTCAAACAACTTGTTGGACTTAGATACATCCTGGAAGTTAGGAATTGTTTAAGCCCCCACACTGTTAAAAAGCTATCCAATTGTTGTTTTAGATCAATTTCTGAACTTACCTTACACTATAATCAATTTGAACTTGTTGTAATTGTGAATTGATTTCTCACTACATAGTGTTTAGCCGTGTTGTGTACGAGAAACTTTCAAGTTCTAAATACAACAAACCTTGTGCAATTAAAGGTCGTGAGCAATGACTCATGTAGGCCGTGAGCAGTAGTCTCACAACAATCAAGCAAACACCCGAAAGAAAGAAAATTAAGCTTGATTGAGAAACACACGAGAGAAAAGCCAATATTTGTCAACAAGTAAGAGGCAAGACAAGAGAGAATTGCACAAGAAAGAAAAGTGAGGAAAAGCCCAAAATTAAACATTGCAAAAGGGAAATTCCTGTGCAAAGCTCAAAAGAAAGAAAGTGCCCAAACAGAACCAAAGTGTTGTAGATTTGAAATATTGAAAGTTTCTAAAGCAAACCCTTGCTGACACTTTGTTTGTGTGCTTTTACTTTCACTTTACTTCAATTGATAATTGCATATGCTGTAAAGTAAATTGAGGGATTGTCTTAAACAACCCCGTAGATTTCATTCAGCCAGAACAACAATTTGACTTCTGTGATTTTCTTGAATCCTTAGGAGAAATAGTCCAAATTGCTGTTTTGAACAATTGTCAACATAAAGTAGAGTATTTGCATCTTGTCAATATTTTAATTGGCTTTTGAGATTGTTTTCTGAATCATGGGTCCCCAACAGAAAGATAATGCACCATCCCCATCCCCATCTACTCCTGTCCCATCCCCAGTCCCTGTTACCCTAGAGAATATACAGCAAACACTCACTTTCCTTGTTAATCAGTTTGGTTTAATGAGAAGTGACATAGAGGATAACAAACAAAGGATAAGCAACGTAGAAAAGCCAACCTCAGATCAAAAGGAACCTAGTATACCTTTTCAAGAAGGCACCTCTTATGGTAATGAGTCTCATGTTGAACGTAGAAGAGTCACATCACTTAGAGGTAGAAGTCGAGGTCGAGGTAGTAATGGTGGTCGTAGGAACATTTCTTTTGAGGAAAGATTTGATAATCTCCCTGGGTACAATGAAGAACACTATCCGGAAGAACGGTATGATGAACGTCAGCCTGATAGAGATGAACATCTTGAAGAAGAGTTCATTACTACTAAACTGACAATACCCCCCTCCCAAGGGAAAAGTGATCCTGAAACATATCTGCAATGGGAAACAAAAGTAGATCATATGTATTCTTGCACTAACTATTCTGAATTGGCCAAAGTGCGATATGCAACTTTTGAATTTGTAGATTATGCTTTACTCTGGTGGGAACAATTGAAGAACACCAGGAGAAGAACAAGACAGCCCCCTGTTGTTACTTGGTCCGAGCTGAAACAAGAGATGAGGAAGAGATTCATATCTCCTTCCTATGAAAGAAGCATTTTCCAGAAATTGCAACAACTTTCTCAAGGTAATAGATCTGTTGATGAGTTTTATAAAGAATTAGAACATCTGCTTACCAGGGCTAACATAGAAGAAGCTGAGGAAGCCACAATGGCTAGATTTCTAGCTGGTTTGAACAAAGAGATTGCATTTAAGGTGGAACTTACACCTTACTCTGATCTGGCTTCTATGGTTCACATTGCTGAGAAAGTGGAAAGACAATTGAAGGTAAAAACTTCTAACCCTTCTTTTCGGACTAATCCTTTGAGTTTTCCTAGAACACAGCCCAGGACGCCTTTCCGTCCACAACAAGGTCAAGGCCGTGGATTCCAAGGAAAATCAACCCAGAACATCCAAAATCGTCCAAAGCTTCCAATCACTGATAAAGGCAAAGCCAAGGTGGAAGGTACGCCTAATTTTAAGACTCGTGATATTCAATGTTTTAAATGCTTAGGAAAAGGTCATTTTGCTAATCAATGCCCCAACCCTAAACGCACTTGTTTATTGAAGAGTCTAATGAGTATTATTCTGAAGAAGAATTGGAAGAGAGTGAAGAAAACAATGAAATTGAACAAACATGTGAGGAAGAAGAAGAGATTAGTGAAAAGATTAATGAGTGTGAAACAAAAGAGTTCTTAGTTGTCCGTCGAGCTCTAAGTGCCCAAATTAAAACTGAAGAACCTGAAATGCAAAGAGAGAACATATTCCACATTCACTGTATGGTTAAAAAGAAAGTCTGCACTTTAATCATTGACTCCGGTTCATGTACCAATGTTGCAAGTTTTTACTTGTTAGGAAACTTGAGTTACCTTTAATTAATCACCCCCGTCCTTATAGGCTTATGTGGCTTAATGAGTGTGGTGAAGTTAAAGTAACAAAGCAAGTCCTAGTTTCTTTATCAATTGGTGGGTATTTTGCTGAGGTGTTATGTGATGTAGCCCCTATGCAATCAAGTCATATCTTATTAGGTAGACCGTGGCAATTTGACAACAAAGTTACATATGATGGTTACCTGAATAGGTATTCCTTTAGGCATAACAACAAACTGTTCAAATTAAATGCCTTGCCCCCGCACAAAGTCTTTGAGGATCAACAACGAATGTTAAAAAACCATAATGATCCAAAAGAAAAGGAACTGGAAAGGATTTTCATCAAAGAAAGCCAACTGAAAACTTCTCATCTTAAAATTGAACCGAAAGAAATCAAAGTTTCTGCTGAACCATCTCTAAAGAAAAGCGCATTCTTTGCATCTCAAAGCGAGGTATTCCATGCTATCAATTCAAACAAAAGTGTTTATATCTTGCTTTACAAAGAAACTCTGTTCTCTTCATCTGAAATACCATCTACTTTACCAAGTGAAGTTGCATCTTTACTTCAAGAATTTTCTAGCTTGTTTCCTGAAGGAGATCCCTTAGGTTTACCACCTCTAAGAGGCATTGAGCATCAAATAGATTTCATTCGAGGAGCTGTTCTGCCAAACAGACCTGCCTATAGAGCCAATCCAGAGGAAACTAAGGAAATCCAAAAACAAGTTGAGGAATTATAGACCCAAGGTAAAGTAAGAGAGAGTATGAGTCCTTGTGTTGTTCCTGTTATCATTGTCCCTAAGAAAGATGGATCTTGGAGAATGTGTACTGATTGTAGAGCCATCAATATGATCACTGTGAAGTATAGATACCCTATTCCTAGGTTGGATGACATGTTGGATATGTTGCATGGGTCTAGATGCTTTAGCAAAGTAGATCTTAAACAAGGTTATTTCCAAGTGAGAATTAGGGAAGGTGATGAATGGAAAACTGCCTTTAAGACTAAATTTGGATTGTACGAATGGTTAGTTATGCCCTTTGGTTTAACCAACGCCCCTAGTACTTTCATGAGGTTAATGAATGAGGTCTTAAGGAAATTCATAGGGAAATTTGTAGTAGTTTACTTTGATGACATTCTTATCTACTCCAAAACCCTAAGTGAACATATGATCCATCTTAGAGCTGTTTTTGTCACCCTACAGAAAGAAAAGTTGTATGCTAATTTCAAGAAGTGTTCTTTCTGTCTGGAGAAGGTTACATTCTTAGGATTTGTGATTAGTGCTGAAGGAATTGAAATGGACCAAGAGAAAGTTAAATCCATAACTGAGTGGCCAACCCCTAAGTTTGCTGGAGATGTTAGGAGTTTTCATGGATTAGCTAGCTTCTATAGACGTTTTGTGAAGGATTTCTCTACCATAGCTGCACCCTTGAATGAGTTAGTCAAGAAAGATGTAAGTTTTGAATGGGGAGAATCACAACAACAAGCCTTTGAGGAACTTAAGAAACGTCTAACTTCTGCACCTATCCTGAGATTGCCCAACTTTGATGAAATGTTTGAAGTTGAATGTGATGCCAGTGGAGTTGGCATTGGAGCTGTGTTGCATCAAGTTAACAAACCTGTTGCCTACTTTAGTGAGAAATTGAAAGGAGCTTCCATAAATTATTCAACCTATGATAAATAATTGTATGCCCTTGTCCATTCTTTACAGACTTGGCAACATTATCTGCAACCTAAGGAATTTGTGATTCATACTGATCATGAAAGCCTTAAGTATCTAAAAGGTCAGGGAAAATTGAACAAAAGACATGCCAAATGGGTTGAATTCATTGTACAATTCCCTTATGTAATCAAGTGTAAGCAAGGAAAAGAAAATGTTGTTGCTGATGCATTATCTCGTCGCTATACTTTGATTACTACTCTTTCATGTAACATGTTTGGTTTTGAGTCTATCAAAGAGATGTATCATTCTGATCATGACTTTAATTCTATCTATCAAGCATGCATTGATTCACCTTTTGCTAAATATTACTTGCATGATGGTTATTTGGTTAAAGAACATAAGTTATGTGTACCAATGTGTTCATTAAGAGAGTTGTTGATAAAAGAAGCTCATGGAGGAGGTTTAATGGGTCATTTTGGCTCGTTAAAAACTTTGGAAACACTTAAGGAGCATTTCTTCTGGCCGCATATGAAAGCACATGTTGATAAGGTATGTGACCAATGTATTACTTGCAAACAAGCAAAATCTAGAACACAACCGCATGGATTGTACACTCCCTTATCTGTTCCAAGCTCACCTTGGACTGATCTTTCTATGGACTTTGTATTGGGATTGCCTCGATCCAAAACTGGTAAAGATAGCATCTTTGTTGTTGTTGATAGATTTTCCAAAATGGCACATTTCATTGCATGTAAGAAAGTTGATGATGCTATTCATATTGCTGATTTGTTCTTTAAGGAGATTGTTAGATTGCATGGCATGCCACGTACAATTGTTAGTGATAGAGATACAAAGTTTCTAAGTCATTTCTGGTGTGTTTTGTGGAGTAGACTTGGTACTAAATTGTTATTTTCTACAACTGCTCACCCACAAACCAATGGTCAAACTGAAGTTGTTAATAGAACTTTGTCTCAACTGTTACGTGTTGTCATTCAAAAGAACTTAAAGAATTGGGAAGACTGCTTAGCTTATATTGAGTCTGCATACAATAGAGTTGTTCATAGTGGAACATTGCATTCTCCTTTTGAAGTTGTTTATGGCTTTAACCCTTTGTCCCCGCTTGATCTTGTTCCCATACCTGTTCATGAACGTGTTAGTTTAGATGGTGAACGAAAAGCAAAACTTGTGAAAGAATTGCATGAAAAGGTTAAGTCACAACTTGAAGCTAAGAATAAAGTGTATGCCAATAGAGCCAACAGGAATCGTAAAGTTGTTATATTTGAGCCTGGTGATCTTGTTTGGTTACACTTGAGGAAAGAAAGATTCCCTAAGGAAAACTCAAAGTTGAAGCCAAGAGGCGATGGACCGTTCAAAGTATTGAAACGGCTTGGTGATAATGCCTATGTTCTCGATCTTCCTGAAGAAAGGTATGGTCCTATCTCTAAAACTTTTAATATTGCTGACCTTTCTCCATTTAGTATTGATTCAGATTCGAGGACGAATCCTTCTCAAGTGGGAGGGAATGATGAGCTACAGCCTAACCTTGTGGATACAAACACTGATGATGATATCTCACTGCCCCGCACAGGTCCCATAACAAGGAGTATGGCTAAGAAGTTGTTGCATTGTGTTGAATCATTTCTTTATAGGCATGAAGAGGATGAACCAAGCAGAGATGATGTCCATTGGGTTTATATGATACAAGCTTTGATCTAGTTGTATCAAAAACATGTTGTACATATCTTTAGTTGTTCTTTTAATATTGTTGGTTGGTTAACCTTGTTTTAGGATAGTTTGTGTTGTATTATTGCCTTGTTTTTCAGGTACATGTACTTAGCTTGAAAATGCAATTAGAATCTGAATTTTTGTTCAAGCAAGGAGGTGATAAGCAAGTAGCTTACAAGCAAGGAGGTGACAAGCAACCATGTCAAAATCTGAATTATCCTCACGCCAAAACAAGGATGGACAAGCTGCTCAAGGCATTAACCAATTGGAAGAAGTCTTGCAAATGTTCAAACCAATCAAAAAACAAGTTGAAGACAAGCAAGCAAGCTGCACAACAAATGAACCAATCAGATCCTTGAAGTTTAAGGCATAATTCACGCAAGTGTAGTTTGAAAATTCAAAGCCAAACTTGCAACCAATCAAAGGCAATTCAAAGCAAGCTGCTCAAAGTATTATCCAATCAAAATTGATCAAGAAAGAAGGCTGAAAACAACCAAGAATGCACGGCAAAGCAACCAGCTTTCTTGGAACCAAATTTGTTCAAAAGCAAGCATGTTCTTTCTAGTCTTGTACTTTGTACTTTAAACCTTGTACCCTTTGTAATTTTCGTTTGTTATAAGTAGGTTAGGAACCTGAATGTACAAGAACACAATTCAAACATATTTCAATCAAAATTTCCTTCAAGGAATTCTCAACTTTTCTAGTTGAAGTTAAAACCACTTAACAGTTTCTTTCAAGTTCATAGCCTAGAACTTGCTAAGTATTTACTTCATTTTTGGTTTACAGCATCTTAGGGTCTCAATGAGGTTTTAGATGTGCTGGAATGCCAAGGAGGAAGAGGTGTTGGTATAAATTGAGCCAAGAACAAACGGTTACAGTTCAAGGGGTGTCATTGTGATGGTCTTTGCCATAGCTGAGGTTCAAATCAATTTGGAATAGAATACAAAGTCTTGGAAACGTTTTCTAGCCTTTATTTGGCTCATCACTTGTAAAGGAAGGTTCCAACTCCATGCATCAATTTATTGGCCATGCTTCTTGTTATAGGGCCTTTGTCTTGCATTGGCGTACCTCCCGCTGCGGTTGGTTCTTCTTGGCTGGGGCTCATCATTCTCCCCTCTTGAAAAGGATTCGACCTCGAATCTAGCCACTAAATGGAGTAAGGTCAGCAACATTAAAAGTTTTAGAGACAAAACCATACTTTTCTTCAGGAATGTCAAGGACGTATGCGTTATCTCCAAGTCTTTGGACAACTTTGAATGGTCCATCGCCTCTTGGCATCAACTTTGATTTCCTTTCCTTAGGAAACCTTTCATTCCTTAAGTGTAACCAAACGAGATCTCCAGGTTCAAATATAACAGCCTTACGGTTCTTGTTAGCTCTTTTGGCATACACTTTGTTTTTAGCTTCAAGTTGTGACTTAACCTTTTCATGCAAATCTTTGACAAGTTTAGCCTTACGTTCTCCATCAAGACTAACACACGTTCATGAATGGGAATGGGGACTAAGTCAAGTGGGGATAAAGGGTTAAAGTCATAAACAACTTCAAAAGGAGAATGCAAAGTACCACTATGAACATTCCTATTGTATGCAAACTCAATGAAAGCTAAACAATCTTCCCAATTCTTTAAGTTCTTTTGAATTATGACACGCAACAATTGTGACAAAGTTCTATTGACTACTTTTGTTTGTCCATCAGTTTGTGGGTGAGCCGTTGTCGAGAAAAGAAGTTTAGTACCAAGTCTACTCCACAGAACACGCCAGAAGTGGCTTAAAAACTTTGTATCTCTATCGCTTACAATGGTACGGGGCATGCCATGCAATCTTACAATCTGCTTAAAGAATAGGTCAGAAACATGTGTGGCATCATCCACCTTCTTGCACGCAATAAAATGTGCCATCTTAGAAAATCTATCGACAACAACAAAGATGCTATCCTTACCAGTCTTGGACCTAGGCAATCTGATGCGGTCCAAGGTGTGCAAAATACAAGACAAAGTTTGTCTTAGTCTTAGGTTGCATTCCATGCATCACTTTTCATGCATATAGGCGTCTTTCAATAAAATAAACAAATGCATGTCTTGTTTTCTTGTGATCCTTGCTTTCTTATGTTTGCCTTGTAGGTAACTAGGTACGTAATAAGTTACAAGCCAAACGGAGGATCACAAATAGCATCAGAAGCGTGTGCACCCCAAAAAGGAGACAAAAGGAATGTTTGTCTGAAAGGAATGTTTGTCTCAACAAAGACAATCCAACATGGCATTTTCAAGTTCAAAGTTAGCTCAAAATTATCTTCAAACAATAAGGCAAAGGGCGACCAAATTGAAGACAAAGTGAATATCAACTTGAAGATAAACGTGAATTCAAATTCAACCTTGATTTGAATTCAAGTTTCAACCAATTTGAGTCTTCAAATTCAAGAAGTTCTCAGCCACAATCTCCACCCATTTCACACGCCATCTTGGTGATAAAGAGAAAGATAAGTCAACAATTCAAAGTTGAATCCAAATTTGTATTCAAATTCAAACTCAATTTGAATTCAATCTTCAACCAACCTTTGAATTCAAACATTTCAGCCATCTTGAGGACATCCACACGCCATTCTTGAGCAAGGAGAAGATGAGATCACAATTCAAAGTTGAATCCAAATTTGAATTCAAATTTGAACTCAATTTGAATTCAATCTTTAACCAACCTTTGAATTCAATTACAACCACTTCATCCACATCAAATCAAGTCTCCAACATCACATTCACCATCATACACAACTGGATACATTGGAGATAGCATCTTGCAAGCTTTTCAAATTTTAGCTAGAATTTGTTCTAGTTTTGAATTCAAACAATTTTCAATTTTCAAATATGTGTTAGCTAGCTTATTTGAAATAATTTCTACTCATCTTAAGGCTGATAAGGACGAAATTTTCAGCCTATAAATAGAGCCTTTGGGGCGCACATAATAGACAACTTTTTGATGAATAAGAATTCTTGATATTTCTTTCACTTTGTGTGAGACTTTGTTTTCTTGGTTTTGCATTAAAAACCTAGGTTAAGATCCTTCAAAGTTGAGCATTTTGAAGGTGTTGCCATTGCTTAAAGGTGCCGTCCAGGAGGGCCGTATTGGTTTGCTTGATCAACGACCATCTTGAAGTGTTGGTCTTGCTCATTCTTAATCCACACGTTTTTAGTCACTAAGGAAGCAAGGGAAAGTCTTCTTCCTTGTGCCTAACCCTTTGTGAAGGACGTATGGAAGGTGGAATCGTTGGAGCCCACGAGTTGCACGCATCACAATCCTAACACAAAGTCCATTGAAAGATCAGTTCAAGGTGAATTTGGGACAGGTAAAGGAGTGTACAATCCATGAAGTTGTGTTCTAGACTTAGCTTGCTTGCAAGTAATACAACTAGCACATACCTTTTCAACATTCACGCGCATGTGTAGCCAAAAGAAATGCTCCTTAAGCATCTCTAACGTCTTGAACGAGCCAAAATGACCCATCAAGCCTCCTCCATGAGCTTCCTTGATCAGAAGTTCCCTTATTGAACACATTGGCATACACAACTTTTGTTCCTTAAACAAGAATCCTTCATGCAGATAGAACTTACCAAAAGGGGATTCAAGACATGCTTTGTAAATGGAACTAAAGTCATGGTCAGAGACATACAAAACTTTGATAGTTTCAAAATCAAACATGTTACAAGTCAGTGTAGTAATCAAAGTATATCGACGAGATAGAGCATCAGCAACAATATTGTCTTTTCCTTGCTTATACTTGATTACATATGGGAATTGTTCAATGTATTCAACCCATTTTGCATGCCTTTTGTTTAGTTTACCTTGGCCCTTAAGGTACTTAAGACTTTCATGATCAGTGTGGATCACAAATTCCTTAGGTTGCAAATAATGTTGCCAAGTTTGTAAAGATCTGACTAAGGCAAAAAGTTCTTTGTCATAGGTTGAATAGTTCAAGGCTGCTCCTCTTAACTTCTCACTGAAATAAGCTACGGGTTTCTTAGCTTGATTCAATACAGCTCCAATGCCAACCCCGCTGGCATCACATTCAACTTCAAACGTCTCTTCAAAGTTTGGCAATCTTAGGATGGGTGCTGAGGTTAGGCGTTTCTTAAGTTCATCAAAGGCTTGTTGTTGTGAGGTTCCCCATTTAAAACATACATCTTTCTTAACCAATTCGTTAAGGGGTGCAGCAATGGTAGAGAAATCCTTGACAAAACGCCTATAAAAGCTGGCTATTCCATGAAAACTCCTAATGTCCCCTGCAGACTTAGGTGTTGGCCATTCAGTGATGGACTTGACCTTCTCTTGGTCCATCTCAATCCCTTCAGCACTGATCACAAAACCTAGGAACACTACTTTCTCTAGACAGAATGAACACTTCTTAAGGTTGGCATATAGTTGTTCCTTTTGCAACATTTCAAACACAGTTCTCAAATGGAAAGGTGTTCACTAATGGATTTGGAGGAGATAAGGATATCATCAAAGTATACTACCACAAATTTCCCAATGAATTTCTCAAGACCTCATTCATCAACCTCATAAAGGTGATAGGGGCGTTAGTTAGGCCAAAGGGCATGACTAACCACTCGTATAATCCAAACTTAGTCTTGAAGGCTGTTTTCCATTCATCTCCTTCCCTAATTCTTACTTGGAAGTATCCTTGCTTAAGATCTACTTTGGTAAAGTATCTAGACCAATGTAACATGTCCAACATATCATCCAACCTAGGAATAGGGTATCTATACTTCACAATAATCTTATTGATTGCTCTACAATCGGTGCACATCCTCCAAGTTCCATCTTTCTTAGGGACAACTATCACAGGTACGGCACAAGGGCTCATACTCTCTCTCACCTTACCTTGGTCTAAGAGTTCCTCAACTTGTCTTTGGATCTCCTTAGTTTCCTCTGGATTGGCTCTATAAGCAGGCCTATTAGGTAGGACAGCTCCTGGAATGAAATCTATTTGATGCTCAATGCCCCTTAGAGGTGGTAAACCTTTGGGATCTCCTTCAGGGAACAAATTTGAAAACTCTTGCAGTAGGGAGGTGACTTCACTGGGCAAAGTAGAGGGTAAATCAGATGAAGAAAATAAGGTTTCTTTGTAAAGTAAGATGTACACGATTTTATTGGAATTTATTGAGTGGAACACCTCACTTTGTGACGCAAAGAAAGCACTCTTCTTCTTATCGTTTTCCTTAGAAATGACAAGTTCTTTCCCCTTTGATTCAGGTTTGTCAGAACGAATGTTTTTAAGGTAGACTCTTTCCAATTCTATTTCCTTTGGATCATTCCGACTTTTGGTCATTCTCTTTTGATCCTCAAACACCTTCTGTGGGGGTAGTGCGTGCAGCTTAAACATTTTGTTTTGGTGCCTAAAGGAATACCTATTTAAGTAGCCATCATATGTTACTTTGTTATCATATTGCCATGGCCTACCTAACAAGATATGACTTGAATGCATAGGTGCTACATCACATAAGACCTCATCAGAATACCCACCAATTGATAAAGGAATCAAGACTTGTTTATTAACCTTAACTTCGCCACAATCATTAAGCCAAGTGAGTCTATAAGGATGTGGGTGATTGATTAAGGGTAAATCAAGTTTCCTAAAAATTTCAATGCTTGCAACATTTGTACATGAACCAGAATCAATGATGAGTGTACACACTTTGCCTCTAACCATGCAATGGATGTGAAAAATGTTTTCTCTTTGCAAATCTTGTTCTTCCATTTTGACTTGAACATTTAAAGCACGTCTTACAACTAAGAACTCTTTATTTCACATTCATTACTCTCATCAACCGTTTCTTCCTCTTCCTCACACGTTTTCTCAACTTCTTCATTCCCCTCCAATTCGTCTTCAGAATAGTACTCATTAGACTCCTCAATGAACATGATGCGTTTAGGGTTGGGGCATTGATTTGCAAAATGTCATTTACCTAAGCATTTAAAACATTGAATATCACAGAATCTAGTGTTAGAAGTAGTACCTTCCACCTTTGCTTTGCCTTTGTCCACGATTGGAGAGTTGCTTATTGTGGGGCGTTTTGGAAAGCTTTGTGGCGCCTTCCCTTGAAATCTACGGCCTTGACTCGAGATTTAAAACTTGTCCTAGGCCGTACCTTGGAAACGTTTGAAGGATTAGGCCAAAAAGAAGGGATAGAGGTACGTACCTTAAGTTGCCTTTCCAGTTTCTCAGCAGTGTGAACCATAGAAGCCAAATCTGAGTAGGATGTGAGTTCCCCTTTGAATGCAATTTCTTTGTTAAGGCCAGCTAAGAACCTTGCCATTGTGGCCTCCTCGGCTTCTTCAATGTTTGTCTTGGTAAGCAAATGTTCTAACTCTTTATAATATTCATCAACAGTTTCGTTACCTTGAGAGAGTTGTTGCAGCTTTTGGTAGACACTTCTTTCATAGGACTGTGATATGAACCTCTTCCTCATTTCTTGCTTGAGTTCTGCCCATAGGAGGTTGCCTAGCGCGTCTTCTTGCATTTTGTAGATGTTCCCACCAAAGTAAAGCATAATCTACAAACTCAAATGTAGCATACCGAACTTTGGCCAACTCAGAATAATTAGCACAAGAATACATATGATCTACCTTAAGTTCCCATTGCAAGTGTGCTTCAGCGTCACTTTTCCCTTGGAAGGGAGGTATATTCAATTTAGTTGCGATAAACTCCTCTTCATGGGGTTCATTTCTTTCAAACCTGTTGTTATAATACCTCTCTTCCCGATAACAGTCATTATACTCAGGGGGGTCATCAAATCTATCTTCAAATGAAATGTTCCTACGACCACCATTTAGACCACGACTCCTACCACGTCCTCTGTGAGACATGTTTCCACGTTGTTCAGTCCAAGATTAACCACCAAAAGATGTTCCTTCGTTAAAAGGTACACTTGGAGGTTCTCTTCGACCTTGACTAGCACTTTCTCCCTTGGGAGCTCGAGAATTATTTTTAAGATCTTCAATTTCACTTTTCATGTGGCCAAAAGCGTGAATCATGCTAGCAATAGTTTGTTGCAATGTTTCAAGTGTGACAGGACCTTGGGGTATGCTGGGGGTAGGAGGGGATGAATTTTCTCTTTCTTGTGAAGTAACCATGATTGAAAGCAAGTAAAGAAGTCCAACAAAAAAAGTTGACAAGATATTTACTCTACTTTAAGTTGAGAATTGATTAAACAACAATCTTGGACTATCTAAGAATCAAAGAAGCATAGAAGTCAAGTGATGTTTAGGCCGGATCAAGAAAACTAAGGGTTTGTACAAAACAATCCCTTAACTTACTTCAATCTTTATGCAATCTTAATGGTTATAAAGCGAAAGCCATGTACACATACACAAGTGCTCAGTAAGGGTTTGTTCTTGAAACTTTTTCAACAAAGATCAACACTTTGGGTGATGGTACTTTTGCACAAATTTCGTTTCTAAGTTCCTCTTTTGTGAATTTGGAACTTTTCTAATGTAAGGCTATTCCTCTCCTCTTGTGCAATCTCTCATGCGTCTTGCCTCTTACTTTTGTGACATAGGTTGGCTTTTCTCTCAGTTTCTTTCTCAAACAAACTCTATTTTCTTTCTTTGTGCTTTTTGGCTTGTTTGGTGAGACTACTGCTCACAACCTTTATGAGACATTGCTCACGGCTTTGGTTTGCTTGCACAAGTTTTGGTTGTTCTTTTGTGAAAAAGTTCCCTTTACAACATGACTGAACGCTAGTGAAGTGACAAGTATTTCACAAATATAACAACCAAGAATGTATAAAGTTCAATGCAAGTTCAAAAAGTGTAATGACAACAAGATGATTCGTTCGGGTCGGCAATATAACAATGTGGGCTAAAATATGGAAAGACTGATTTTAAATGAGAATCTAAGTCCAACAAATTCTTTAATCAATTTAAACCAACACAAAGTAAAGGTGAATATTCAGCCAACGTCAAAGTATGAACCAATATGCTTGTAATCAATCAATGTGTACTCCTAAGCCACGGTTTGCATGCAAGTTCCATTTCTTTTTGTTTGATTTTTGGTTTATATGCCTAAGATGATGTAAACAAGTTGAACTACTTAGGTTACACTAGTTGACACGAATTTGATCTTGATTAAGCAACAATGTGTTTGAACTAGTTATACCCTATGGCTGAATGCAATCTAATGCTAATGTTTCCTTTGTTTTTTTGGCGATTTTTTTTACCGAATGACAACAATTGGGCACAAATTACACAACCTATAATTACCTAAATACAAGACACACAACTAATCCTACACTAATTAGCTAGTGAATCCACGTAGAGAAAACTTGACCAAAAACAACTGAATTATGCTTAAGTACTTGTGTTTGTCGTTTTTGGTTTTAGCAACTAACTCAAATTAAAAATGCTGCCACATAGTATATTTAAACACTTGAAGGATGCCTAAACAAGTTATGAGCTAAAAACTACAAGTAAAACATTAACTAAAACAAGTTTTAAACTAGGACAACTTGAGAAGAGCACATGGCTGAAATCTAGTTTTACCCAGGTGCCTTTCCTTTGCTGGTTTCATATGCCAAACTACAACCAAACTTCAAATAACTCTAACACATCATATTTTAATATGTTAAGGATGTTCATGCAAAGTTTGAGCAAATTTTGATAAGAAAAACTCAATGAAAACAGGCTGCCAATTCAAACTACACGGCTGGGTCACAAACAGGACACACTTGCATGTTTCTTGCTTTTTCTTAAACCAAACATTATCAAATCACAAAACCAACTTTACCACATCATAATCAAATGTCTAGTAGGTGATTGATCAATTTTTATGCTCAGGTTGTTAGGAAAAAACACAAGAAAACAAGATTCAAACTGCTACACAAAAACAGAATTTCAGAACCTAGTGACTAGCTGGCTGTTTTTGGTATTTCTGATTTTTATGACTCATAAAACGCCTAAACAAGTACTAAACATCATTAGCTAACATCTTAAACTATGTTTTAGACTAATTTCAAGGGCTGGAATCCTAAGGAAATCGCATGAACACATGTGCTAAACAAACTGCCTACAGTAGAAAAATTACAGCAACATAAACAAAGATAAATGAGATGAAGAATACCTTATAGCTCTGATACCACTTTATGCACAAACACTCAGCTATTGTAGGACCTTTCTTCAACTCAATAAACCAGCTGGAACCAAGAAGGAAGGTGCAAAACATTCATGGAACACCAAACACTTCAACCTGTCCAGATTTCAGCCAAGTAGATGAACTCTTCAGCAAATGACTTCAACTTGAGTGAGCAAGGCTTAAACCCTCTCAAACAATATCCATCCCAAGCATATGAAGTGATACAATCAAGCATTAGTTCAGATTTCTTGAAGGGAATCAAAGATTCAAGTTAAAAACTGAAAACAGTTTTTTTGGAAGAAAAGTTGCTGTTTTTTTATTCTGAAAATCTGAGTCTTCAACGTTTCTTAGCTACCTTAAATAAGCTAAAATATGCTTCTAAAGGAAGATACAAACATGGGGTGGTCCAATAGGAGCAAAGAAGAAAGTTTAAACAAGTTACAAGTGGGAATAAACAATGTTGCTTCAGAAAATTCTTCCGGCAGAAATTCCCTTTTGTTTGCAAGTTGATTTTGTCTTTGAATTTTGATTGGACCAGCTTCTACTTGATTTGTAATATTATATAGGACGTCCTTGATGAGTTGGAGTGGCCCCTTGCAGCTGATTGGTTGAAAAGGCTGCTTGAAAAGTCAAGAAACGGAAATCTGTCCAGTTTTGAGCAGTTTTCTGTTTTGAATTATAACATAACCTTCCGGTCCGATTTAGCTCTTCCACTTCAAATAAGAATTGTAGATCCTTCTCTGTAGATGTGTTTAGACACCAGAATGACGTCGTTTGGATATGGGATGAGTGAGTTATACCCGTTTGAAGTTGACCTGCTTGCAGATGTGGACCTTTGGAAGCAGTGACTAAGCAGCCAGCTTGTTGCAACGATTGTGTAGCTTGATGCAGACATTTTTTGGGAATGTGCTGAACATAAAAATTGTATCTTATCCTCTTAGCTTTCATCTCCAACTGGAATCACGTCAATTGAAGTTTTGGTTGATGAGTTATGGCTGAAAAACTAAGAAGGTGTCATCCTGCCAGCTTGTCCTTTCAACTCAAATTGGTGTTTGAACGTTTGGCCTTTGTTCAATCATTCTTCCTTGACCTAAAAACAACTCAAACACACACCAAACAACATATGCAACATACTAGGACATGTCTTGGTTAGTTTACAACAATTTATAAAGGAAATGAAGCTAAGCACTCAACAATATGAACAATACACACAAGACTAACTAACATATTACAACATGATTCAAAAACTAAGTTAAAGCTTGTAGCAAATGGATCCAATGTAGGCTCTCTTGACTTGGTTCATCCTCAACATGCTTGTAAAGGAAGGTTCCATCTTCACGCATCAATTTATTGGCCATGCTTCTTGTTATAGGGCCTTTGTCTTGCATTGGCGTACCTCCCGCTGCTGTTGGTTCTTCTTGGCTTGGCTGGGGCTCATCAGATAGCCTAAGCCCATCAGTCGTTCCTGTCATTTTAGTATCAAAAAGGATGGAACTTGGAGAATGTGTACTGATTGCTATGTCATAAACAAAATTACCGTCAAGTATAGGTACCTCATACCTAGGCTGGATGATATGTTGGACATGTTGCACGGATCTAAATTTTTCACCAAAATCGACCTTAAGCAAGGGTACTTCCAAGTCCGAATTAGAGAAGGGGACGAATGGAAGACTGCATTCAAAACCAAGTTTGGGCTCTATGATTGGTTAGTGATGCCCTTCGGGCTCACCAACGCCCCTAGCATCTTTATGAGGCTAATGAATGAAGTCTTACGAGCATTTATAGGACGATTTTTTGTTGTTTATTTTGATGATATCCTAATCTATTACTAAACCATAGATCATCTTGACCATATTAGGGCCGTTTTTGAGAAGCTTAAGCAAGAACAACTTCATGCCAAACTTTAAGAAGTGCTCTTTTTGTTTGGAACGAGTAGTCTTCCTAGGCTTTGTCATTTCAGCTGAGTCAGCAGAAATAGATGAGGAAAAGGTTAGGTCAATTGTCGAGTGACCTATACCTAAGAATGTAGGGGAAGTTCGCAGTTTCCATGGACTTGCAAGTTTTTATAGACGATTCGTCAAAGATTTTTCTTCCATAGCCGCACCTCTAAATAAAATTGCGAAAAAAGATGTGCCTTTTAGGTGGGAAGAGCCACAACAACAGGCGTTTGATGAGCTTAAACATAGGCTAACCATTGCACCCATACTTAGGTTACAAAATTTTGACGAGACTTTTGAGATCGAGTGTGATGCAAGTGGAGTTGGTATAGGCACAGTTTTGACCCAAGGTAAGAAACCCATAGCCTACTTTAGTGAGAAGTTGAAATAATGAGCCAAATAAAGGCTAGAAAACGTTTCCAAGACTTTGTCTTTTATTCCAAATTGATTTGAACCTCGGCTATGGCAAAGAACATCACAATGACACCCCTTGAACTGTAACCGTTTGTCCTTGGCTCAATTCATGCCAACACCTCTTCCTCTTTGGCATTCCAACACATCTAAAACCTCATTGAGACCCTAAGATGCTGTAAACCAAAAATGAAGTAAATAATAACAAGTTCTAGGCTATGAACTTGAAAGAAACCGTTTAGTGGTTTAAACTTCAACTAGAAAAGTTGAGAATTCCTTAAAGGAAATTTTGATTGAAATGTTTTTTTTTGAATTGTGGTCATTTGTACATTCAGGTTCCTAATCTATTTATAACCAACGAAATTTACAAAGGTACAAGGTTTAAAGTACAAATACAAGTCTAAAAGGAACATGCTTGCTTGGTAACTTGTTTGAACAATTTTGGTTCCAAGAAAGCTGAATTGTTTTGCCGTGCTTCCATGCTTGTTCTCAGCCACAATTCTTGACCAATTTTGATTGGATAATACTTTGAACAACATGGTTTGAATTGCCTTTGATTGGTTGCAAGTTTGGCTTTGAATTTCCAAGATAAACATGCGTGAATTATGCCTTAAACAGCCGCAATCTTCAAGGATCTGATTGGATCAATTTTGTGCTTCTTGCTGCTTGTTTCCACCTTGCTTGAACAAAAATTCAGATTCTAATTGCATTTTCAAGCTAAGTACTTGTACAACATGTTTTTGATACAACTAGATCAAAGCTTGTATCATATAAACCCAATGGACATCATCTCTGCTTGGTTCATCCTCTTCATGCCTATAAAGAAATGATTCAACACAATGCAACAACTTCTTAGCCATACTCCTTGTCATGGGACCTGTGCGGGGCAGTGAGGTGTCATCATCAGTGTTTGTATCCACAAGGTTAGGCTGTAGCTCATCATTCCCTCCCACTTGAGAAGGATTCGTCCTCGAATCTGAATCAATACTAAATGGAGAAATGTCAGCAACATTAAAAGTTTTAGAGATAGGACCATACCTTTCTTCAGGAAGATCGAGAACATAGGCATTATCTGATACGAATATGGTTCGTATGTTGATGTTGTCCCGATCTTTCTTCACTCTCCAAACGTCCCTCAAGCCTTGAATGTGATGGACAATGGTGCCAAGCAACCACCTTCCTTTCAAGCCTCCAAATCCGTTTGGTTGGGTGTGTTTCAATCCTCCCAATCCAACCAGTCACGCCTAATCCTTGGATTGTGGATCACCAACAAGGAACACACAATCCTTAATTGGGTCTAGCCTTGATTTAGATATGTGTAAACCAAAGGAAAAACACAAACTTTTATTCAAGAAACTCAAGAACAAAAGATAACATAAAACCGTAGGGTTTGTAGTTCAAAGATGCAAAATAGTCTAACTAACAAAAGAAATGCTAAGTGATCAATATATTTGATTACAAGCCTTGTTGGCCACTCTCAAAAACGGCTAGGGTTTCTTGGAAATACCATGTTGGCGCCACTTTCCCTTGATGTGCACAAATCTGAATTTTGTTATTTTTGGTAAGTTCCCCTCTCTTGGCAAATCCACAATTATTGTCTCAATCACCAATTAGTGCATTATTAACCATCCTTCTAGACTTGCCTTGTGCCTCCATTGCCTTCCTTAAAAACGCCATTCAGCCTTCCTTTTGCCACATGATCTAATTTTGGTAACTTCCTTTTACTTGAATTATCTTCTTAACTGCTCCAAATCTTCAATTATGACTCCATAATTCATTCCAATCTGATTTATGACATTCTAGAAGGTCTCTTGACTGCCCTTGATGGTGCTAGGCGGCTGCCCCTTTCTTCAAGAAAACCGAAAACCCTAAGTTGCACACTTGGGCTTGTTTTGGACTTCTTCCTTGCAACTCTTGTAACTATTTTTGTGGACTGATTTTGACAAAACCCAAAACATGAAAGATGCTCTAAATTAAGTCTACTTCAAGGTCCAGCTGGTTCCATGCACGCCCCATCTCAACTGAAAGCCCAAAATCACAAAACAGCCTTGTATGGACACGCTTGGCCCAAATCTGAGAAGCCCTCCTTTCCAAAGCTCAAGACGTTTGATCCAAGACTTGTAATACCTACAAAACACACTCATACACCAAACATAAGTATTCTAAACAAACTTTAAAAGAAGCAAACGAAAAGACAACTAAAAGCCACAGAAACGGCACCAACAAGCGGACTGAAAATCGTTGGATAATCAGTTCTTAAGCTCAACAATGAGCACCCATTTAGGAGGAACATCCATTGGTTCATCTTGCACATGTTTGGTTAGAAAGGAGCCAACATCAAAACCAAGTTGGAAACCAAGGTGAAGACAATTAGTCCTCTTGGTTTGGCTCCTTGTCAAAGGCCCCTTATGGTTAAGGACACCTTGTGCAAGCTCATCATTAGGGGGCTGCTCCTCAGCCTCATCATTATCACCAAGCCGTTTCAACACTTTGAACGGTCCATCGCCTCTTGGCTTCAACTTTGAGTCCCTTTCCTTAGGGAATCTTTCTTTCCTCAAGTGTAACCAAACAAGATCACCAGGCTCAAATATAACAACTTTACGATTCCTGTTGGCTCTATTGGCATACACTTTATTCTTAGCTTCAAGTTGTGACTTAACCTTTTCATGCAATTCTTTCACAAGTTTTTCTTTTTGTTCACCATCTAAACTAACACGTTCATGAACAGGTATGGGAACAAGATCAAGCGGGGACAAAGGGTTAAAGCCATAAACAACTTCAAAAGGAGAATGCAATGTTCCACTATGAACAACTCTATTGTATGTAAACTCAATATAAGCTAAGCAGTCTTCCCAATTCTTTAAGTTCTTTTGAATGACAACACGTAACAGTTGAGACAAAGTTCTATTAACAACTTCAGTTTGACCATTGGTTTGTGGGTGAGCAGTTGTAGAAAATAACAATTTAGTACCAAGTCTACTCCACAAAACACGCCAGAAATGACTTAGAAACTTTGTATCTCTATCACTAACAATTGTACGTGGCATGCCATGCAATCTAACAATCTCCTTAAAGAACAAATCAGCAATATGAATAGCATCATCAACTTTCTTACATGCAATGAAATGTGTCATTTTGGAAAATCTATCAACAACAACAAAGATGCTATCTTTACCATTTTTGGATCGAGGCAATCCCAATACAAAGTCCATAGAAAGATCAGTCCAAGGTGAGCTTGGAACAGATAAGGGAGTGTACAATCCATGTGGTTGTGTTCTAGATTTTGCTTGTTTGCAAGTAATACATTGGTCACATACCTTATCAACATGTGCTTTCATATGCGGCCAGAAGAAATGCTCCTTAAGTGTTTCCAAAGTTTTTAACGAGCCGAAATGACCCATTAAACCTCCTCCATGAGCTTCTTTTATCAACAACTCTCTTAATGAACACATTGGTACACATAACTTATGTTCTTTAAACAAATAACCATCATGCAAGTAATATTTAGCAAAAGGTGAATCAATGCATGCTTGATAGATAGAACTAAAGTCATGATCAAAATGATACATCTCTTTGATAGACTCAAAACCAAACATGTTACATGAAAGAGTAGTAATCAAAGTATAGCGACGAGATAATGCATCAGCAACAACATTTTCTTTTCCTTGCTTATACTTGATCACATAAGGGAATTGTTCAATGAATTCAACCCATTTGGCATATCTTTTGTTCAATTTTCCTTGACCTTTTAGATACTTAAGTCTTTCATGATCAGTATGAATCACAAATTCCTTAGGTTGCAGATAATGTTGCCAAGTTTGTAAAGAACGGACAAGGGCATACAATTCTTTATCATAGGTTGAATAATTTATGGAAGCTCCTTTCAATTTCTCACTAAAGTAGGCAACAGGTTTGTTACCTTGATGCAATACAACTCCAATGCCAACTCCACGGCATCACATTCAACTTCAAACATTTCATCAAAGTTGGGCAATCTCAGGATAGGTGCAGAAGTTAGACGTTTCTTAAGTTCCTCAAAGGCTTGTTGTTGTGATTCTCCCCATTCAAAACTTACATCTTTCTTGACTAACTCATTCAAGGGTGCAGCTATGGTAGAGAAATCCTTCACAAAACGTCTATAGAAGCTAGCTAATCCATGAAAACTCCTAACATCTCCAGCAGACTTAGGGGTTGGCCACTCAGTTATGGATTTAACTTTCTCTTGGTCCATTTCAATTCCTTCAGCACTAATCACAAATCCTAAGAATGTAACCTTCTCCAGACAGAAAGAACACTTCTTGAAATTAGCATACAACTTTTCTTTCGGTACGGTGACAAAAACAGCTCTAAGATGGATCAGATGTTCACTTAGGATTTTGGAGTAGATAAGAATGTCATCAAAGTAAACTACTACAACTTTCCCTATGAATTTCCTTAAGACCTGATTCATTAACCTCATGAAAGTACTAGGGGCGTTGGTTAAACCAAAGGACATAACTAACCATTCGTACAATTCAAATTTAGTCTTAAAGGCAGTTTTCCATTCATCACCTTCCCTAATTCTCACTTGAAAATAACCTTGTTTAAGATCTACTTTGCTAAAGCATCTAGACCCATGCAACATATCCAACATGTCAGCCAACCTAGGAATAGGGTATCTATACTTCACAGTGATCTTATTGATGGCTCTACAATCAGTACACATTCTCCAAGTTCCATCTTTCTTAGGGACAATGATAACAGGAACAGCACAAGGACTCATACTCTCTTTTACTTTACCTTGGGTCAATAATTCCTCAACTTGTTTTTGGATTTCCTTAGTTTCCTCTGGATTGGCTCTATAGGCAGGTCTGTTTTAGTAGAACAGCTCCTGGAATGAAATCTATTTGATGCTCAATGCCTCTTAGAGGTGGTAAACTTGGGGGATCTCCTTCAGGAAACAAGCTAGAAAATTCTTGAAGTAAAGATGCAACTTCACTTGGTAAAGTAGATGGTATTTCAGATGAAGAGAACAGAGTTTCTTTGTAAAGCAAGATATAAACAGTTTTGTTTGAATTGATAGCATAAAATACCTCGCTTTGAGATGCAAAGAATGCACTTTTCTTTAGAGATGGTTCAGCAGAAACTTTGATTTCTTTCGGTTGAATTTTAAGATGAGAAGTTTTCAGTTGGTTTTCTTTGATGAAAATCCTTTCCAGTTCCTTTTCTTTTGGATCATTATGGCTTTTTAACATTCGTTGTTGATCCTCAAAGACTTTGTGCGGGGGCAAGGCATTTAATTTGAACAGTTTGTTGTTATGCCTAAAGGAATATCTATTCAGGTAACCATCATATGTAACCTTGTTGTCAAATTGCCACGGTCTACCTAATAAGATATGACTTGATTGCATAGGGGCTACATCACATAACACCTCAGCAGAATACCCACCAATTGACAAAGGAACTAGGACTTGCTTTGTTACTTTAACTTCACCACACTCATTAAGCGATGTAAGTCTATAAGGACGGGGGTGATTAATTAAAGGTAAGTTTCCTAACAAGTTCAAAACTTGCAACATTGGTACATGAACCGGAGTCAATGATTAAAGTGCAGACTTTCTTTTTAACCATACAGTGAATGTGGAATATGTTCTCTCTTTGTATTTCAGGTTCTTCAGTTTTAATTTGGGCACTTAGAGCTCGACGGACAACTAAGAACTCTTTTGTTTCACACTCATTAATCTCTTCACTAAGCTCTTCTTCTTCCTCACATGTTTGTTCAATTTCATTGTTTTCTTCACTCTCTTCCAATTCTTCCTCAGAATAATACTCATTAGACTCTTCAATAAACAAGATGCGTTTAGGGTTGGGACATTGATTAGCAAAATGACCTTTTCCTAAGCATTTAAAACATTGAATATCACGAGCCTTAACATTAAGCGTACCTTCCACCTTGGCTTTGCCTTTATCAGTGATTGGAAGCTTTGGACGATTTTGGATATTCTGGGTTGATTTTCCTTGGAATCCACGGCCTTGACCTTGTTGTGGACGGAAAGGCGTCCTGGGCTGTGTTCTAGGAAAACTCAAAGGATTAGTCCGAAAAGAAGGGTTAGAAGTTTTAACCTTCAATTGTCTTTCCACTTTCTCAACAATGTGAACCATAGAAGCCAGATCAGAGTAAGGTGTAAGTTCCACCTTAAATGCAATCTCTTTGTTCAAACCAGCTAGAAATCTAGCCATTATGGCTTCCTCAGCTTCTTCTATGTTAGCCCTGGTAAGCAGATGTTCTAATTCTTTATAAAATTCATCAACAGTCTATTACCTTGAGAAAGTTGTTGCAATTTCTGGAAAATGCTTCTTTCATAGGAAGGAGATATGAATCTCTTCCTCATCTCTTGTTTCAGCTCGGACCAAGTAACAACAGGGGGCTGTCTTGTTCTTCTCCTGGTGTTCTTCAATTGTTCCCACCAGAGTAAATCATAATCTACAAATTCAAAAGTTGCATACCGCACTTTGGCCAATTCAGAATAGTTAGTGCAAGAATACATATGATCTACTTTTGTTTCCCATTGCAGATATGCTTCAGGATCACTTTTCCCTTGGAAGGAGGGTATTGTCAGTTTAGTAGTAATGAACTCTTCTTCAAGATGTTCATCTCTATCAGGCTGATGTTCATCATACCGTTCTTCCGGATAGTGTTCTTCATTGTACTCAGGGAGATCATCAAATCTCTCCTCAAAAGAAATGTTCCTACGACCACCATTACTACCTCGACCTCTACTTCTACCTCTATGTGATGTGACTTTTCTATGTTCAACATGAGACTCATTACCATAAGAGGTGCCTTCTTGAAAAGGTATACTAGGTTCCTTTTGATCTAAGGTTGGCTTTTCTACTTTGCTTATCCTCTGTTTGTTATCCTGTATGTCACTTTTCATTAAACCAAACTGATTAACAAGGAAAGTGAGTGTTTGCTGTATATTCTCTAAGGTAACAGGGACTGGGGATGGAACAGGAGTAGATGGGGACGGGGGTGGTGCATTATCTTTCTGTTGGGGACCCATGATTCAGAAAACAATCTCAAAAGCCAATTAAAATATTGACAAGATGCAAATACTCTACTTTATGTTGACAATTGTTCAAAACAGCAATTTGGACTATTTCTCCTAAGGATTCAAGAAAATCACAGAAGTCAAATTGTTGTTCTGGCTGAATGAAATCTACGGGGTTGTTTAAGACAATCCCTCAATTTACTTTACAGCATATGCAATTATCAATTGAAGTAAAGTGGAAGTAAAAGCACACAAACAAAGTGTCAGCAAGGGTTTCCTTTAGAAACTTTCAATATTTCAAATCTACAACACTTTGGGTTTTTTTGGCACTTTCTTTGCTTTGCACAGGAATTTCCCTTTTGCAATGTTCAATTTTGGGCTTTTCCTCAATTTTCTTTCTTGTGCAATTCTCTCTTGTCTTGCCTCTTACTTGTTGACAAATAATGGCTTTTCTCTCGTGTGTTTCTCAATCAAGCTTAATTTTCTTTCTTTGGGGTGTTTGCTTGATTGTTGTGAGACTACTGCTCATGGCCTACATGAGTCATTGCTCACGGCCTTTAATTGCACAAGGTTTGTTGTATTTGGAATTTGAAAGTTTCTCATACACAACACGGCTAAACACTATGTAGTGAGAAATCAATTCACAATTACAACAAGTTCAAATTGATTATAGTGCAAGGTAAGTTCAGAAATTGATCTAAAACAACAATTGGATAGCTTTTTAACAGTGTGGGGGCTTAAACAATTCCTAACTTCCAGGATGTATCTAAGTCCAACAAGTTGTTTGAAACAATTGAAATCAACAAAAAGATATAGCTATTAGCATTCACCAAGATTTCAAATGAGCTTTAAAGACTTGTTCTAAACACACGGTTTTGGCAATTGTTTTTCTGTTTTTGATGCAAATGTCTAACTAATCTTAAGATAGCTAAATGCAACTTAGTTGTTTCTAAATGCAATTATAAAGGCTGATTACTATAACAACTAATGGAAAACAGTTTTAATGCAAACTAAACTAACTTGTTTTGTTTTGACTTTGAGTTATCTATTCTACTTTGTTTTTGTTTTGGTTTTTGTTTTTATGATGCAAACAGTTTCTAAACTAGATGGTACTAGATGCAAGTCTTTATATTCTACTCAACGAACGTTTATCAACTAGAAACTAGGCAGCAAACATAGTTAACTAAAACTACTTTTTTTTGTTCTTTAGTTTTCGGATTTTCTTGTTCTAAACTAAACAACCAACTAAACCTTTAAACTATGTTGTAAACTAGTCTAACTAAGCTAAATAAGGCAGCAACTAAAACGTCTAAAACAGTTTGCACACAACTACTAAAAACAGATTTTAACAACTTGATTACAATCTAAACTATCAACTAATCTATTTTTGTGTTCAAAGTTTTCTGTTTTAAGGACTTAACTAAACTACCATTTAAACTTCTAGATTAGGACCTAATGAACATTGTCTAAGCTAGATTGAACAAGAACAACAAGTTACACACGGTTTTAACTAAACTACACAAACAGATTCTAACAACACTTAAGACTAGTCTAAGTTCTTTTTGTGGTGTTTTCGGTTTTTGCTACTTAAACTAACTCACCAAACTGTTGTAAACTAACTAATAAACACTTTTAAACATAAAATAACTACCTAAATTAACAGATTCTAAATGGACATAAAAACAGTTTACTACACGGTTTTTGGCAGCATCATTTTTATGCAAGTTAAACAATGTAATCATGAATAGAAGACTAACCAAAGCTCTGATACCAATTGATGAGCCAAATAAAGGCTAGAAAACGATTCCAAGACTTTGTCTTTTATTCCAAATTGATTTGAACCTCGGCTATGGCAAAGAACATCACAATGACACCCCTTGAACTGTAACCGTTTGTCCTTGACTCAATTCATGCCAATACCTCTTCCTCTTTGGCATTCCAATACATCTAAAACCTCATTGAGACCCTAAGATGCTGTAAACCAAAAATGAAGTAAATACTAACAAGTTCTAGGCTATGAACTTGAAAGAAACCATTTAGTAGTTTAAACTTCAACTAGAAAAGTTGAGAATTCCTTGAAGGAAATTTTGATTGAAATGTTTTTTTGAATTGTGGTCATTTGTACATTCAGGTTCCTAATCTATTTATAACCAACGAAATTTACAAAGGTACAAGGTTTAAAGTACAAAGTACAAGTCTAAAAGGAACATGCTTGCTTGGTAACTTGTTTGAACAATTTTGGTTCCAAGAAAGCTGAATTGTTTTGCCGTGCTTCCATGCTTGTTCTCAGCCACAATTCTTGACCAATTTTGATTGGATAATACTTTGAACAACTTGGTTTAAATTGCCTTTGATTGGTTGCAAGTTTGGCTTTGAATTTCCAAGATAAACATGCGTGAATTATGCCTCAAACAGCCGCAATCTTCAAGGATCTGATTGGATCAATTTTGTGCGGCTTGCTTGCTTGTTTCCACCTTGCTTGAACAAAAATTCAGATTCTAATTGCATTTTCAAGCTAAGTACGTGTACAACATGTTTTTGATACAACTAGATCAAAGCTTGTATCATATAAACCCAATGGACATCATCTCTACTTGGTTCATCCTCTTCATGCCTATAAAGAAATGATTCAACACAATGCAACAACTTCTTAGCCATACTCCTTGTCATGGGACCTGTGCGGGGCAGTGAGGTGTCATCATCAGTGTTTGTATCTACAAGGTTAGGCTGTAGCTCATCATGAAAGGTGCTGCATTGAATTACTCTACCTATGATAAGGAACTTTAAACCCTCGTGAGATCCCTACAAACTTGGCAACACTATCTTCAACCTAAAGAGTTTGTGATCCACACTGACCATAAAAGCCTTAAGTATCTTAAAGGGCAGGGAAAGTTGAACAAGAGACATGCCAAATGGGTAGAGTACATAGAACAATTCTCTTATGTAATTAAGTACAAACAAGGAAAGGACAATATAGTTGTGATGCCCTCTCTAGGAGATACACGTTAGTGACTACGTTATCCTCAATATTCTTAGGATTCGAATCACTAAAGGAATCGTACCCAAATGACCATGATTTTGACACCATTTTCGAGGCATGTAAAGAGGCACCAGGAAATTCTACATACATGAGGGATATCTTTTCAAAGAACATAAATTGTGTGTTCCCCAATCATCCCTACGAGAAGCATTGACTAGAGAAGCCCATGGGGGAGGTTTAATGGGTCATTTCAGAGTGTTCAAAACACTTGAAACTCTTAAGAAACATTTCTATTGGCCCCACATGCGCGTAGACGTCGAGAGGTTATGTGGTAATGGCCTTTACACGCCTTTACCCGTACCTGATTCCCCTTGAATTGACATCTCCATGGACTTTGTTTTAGGATTTTCTAGGTCTCGAGGAGGGTGCGATAGCATTTATGTTGTGGTTGATCGATTTTCAAATATGGCACACTTCATTGCATGTAGGAAAGTTGATGACGCCACACATGTTGCTGATTTGTTCTTTAAAGAAATTGTGAGATTGCAGGCATGCCACGCACAATTGTAAGTGATAGAGATACGAAATTTCTTAGTCATTTTTGGCGTGTTTTGTGGGCTAAGCTTGGTACTCAATTGTTGTTTTCTACCACAGCTCACCCACAAATTGATGGACAAACTGAAGTCATTAATCGTACTCTTTCTCAACTTTTGCGTGCCATTTTGCAAAAATATCTTAAACATTGGGAAGATTGTTTACCATTTATCGAATTTGCATACGATAGGAGTGTCCATCACGGTACATTGCATAGCCCATTTGAAATCACGTATGGTTTTAACCCCTTGTCTCCCCTTGATTTGATCCCTATTCCCGTGCATGAACGTTCAAGTCTTGATGGTAAACAAAAAGCCGAAAAGATAAAGAAACTGAATGAACACGTTAAAACACAACTTGAAAAGAAAAACAAAGCTTATGAAAGACGAGCTAACAAACATCAAAAACGAGTTGTGCTTAAACATGGTGATTTAATGTGGTTACATTTGCGCAAAGAAAGATTTCCCAATGAGCAAAAGTCAAAACTATTACCTCGAGGAGATGGACCTTTCAATGTTTTGAAACGCATAGGTGACACAATGCATACATCCTTGATCTTCCTGAAAGGTATGGTTATATTTAGCATCCTTTAACTGATGACCTTTTCGATTCGAGAACGAATCCTCATGAGGAGGGGGGGATTGATGAGGATCAACGGTCTGATCAAGAGTTCAAGGGCCCTATGACAAGAAGGAGGGCAAGAGAACTTTGTCATCAAGTTGGAACCTTCTTGTATAAGCATGTTCAAGATGAATCTAAGGTTCCATAGGTTCATTTTATTGAACCCACACTTTGAGCATTTATGCGTGTGCGTGTGTGCGTTCCTTATTTTTAATTATCTTGTTTCTTGTGATCTTTGTTTTATGTGTTTTCTTTGTAGGTAAATTAGGTATATGAAAGATCCAAAATGAAATGGAGGCCCAAAAGGAACATTGTAGGCGTGTGTTGCAAAAAGGGAGACAAAAGGAATGTTGTATTGAAGAGAATGTTTGTTTCCACAAAGACAAATTCAAATGTGTCGTAGATGGAATCCTCTTTTCAAAATTGAACTCAAAATCATATCCAACCAACAACCAAGAGGCCGGCCATTTTGAAGTGCAAGGATGAAGATCAAATTGAAATCAAACTTGAAGTTGAACTTGAATTTAAATTCAACCAAGATTTGAATTCAAGTTTCAACCAATTGGAGACTTAAATTTCAAGAAGATTTCAGCCTATATCTCCAGCCATGAACACGCCATCTTGGAGGATAAAAGAAGGATAGATTCCAATTCAAATTGAATCCAAGTTTGAATTCGAATTCAAACTCAATTTGAATTCAACTTCAACCATCATTTGAATTCAATTCCAGCCATCTTATCATCATCAAATCAGATTTTCTACTCTTCATTCTTCATCAAAACACGGCTGGAAGGATAGGAGGAGGATAGCCAACAAACAAATTCAAAGTGCACTCAAATTCAAACTCAACTTGAATTCAAACTTCACCCAACTTTTGAATTCAAGTTCAACCCCATCCTACTCTTCAAATCAGCTCTCCAAGGCCTCATTTGCTGACCAAATACACGGCTGAATCAAGGAGGACTTCAACCGATTTTTGGCAAGGATTTTCTAGTTATTTTTTGAATTCAAACAATTAGCAAATTCAAGTTCAATTCAAATGTTTTCCTAGCTATTTATTTTAGATAACATCTGGTTAACTTAAGTGTCTTTAGACATCTATAAATAGGCCCCTCTTGGTCGATTTGTAAACAACTTTGGATGAATAAAATTTCTTGATATTTCCTTCACTTATTGTGAGACTTTGTTTTCTTGGTTTTGCATTAAAAACCTAAGTTAAGATCCTTCAAAGTTGAGCATTTTGAAGGTGTTGCCATTGCTTAAAGGTGCCGTCCAGGAGGGCCGTATTGATTTGCCCTATCAACGACCATCTTGAAGTGTTGGTCTTGCTCATTGATCCACACATTTTTATCACTAAGGAAGCAAGGGGAAGTCTTCTTCCTTGTGCCTAACCCTTTGTGAATGACGTTTAGAAGGTGGAATTGTTGGAGCCCATGACTTGCACGCATCACAAATCTGTTATGTATGCAATGAGGGGAAAATAACCACAAGCAAGATACACCTGAACAATTTAAATATAACATTCATGGAAATTTTCATCCTAATATGCTTAGGGTGGATATATAACTCAAGAATGAAGCATGCATCCAACAACACGTATAAGAACATCTTAACAAGAATGCTTAACAACCAGCACATTTTCTTAATGTGTTTTGAATGCATAAATAATGACAACTCAAATTCCTCATTCATATAGCTAGGACTATCATAAACATGCAATGTACTTATGAAACAACTTGAAACATGGTTTTTATGTGTGGATAGCATACTTTCAACACGAAGTGTATTAGTTACAAGAGTTAAAGTATGTAAAACATTAAGAACAAGCATCGTACCTGGCATATTCCTTAGCATTCCCAATTCAGATTCTTCACCATTAGTTTCAAACTCTACGAAGTGTATCATCACCATTAGGCAACTTAAGCTCAATAATCTCGTATGTAATTTCAGCAGCATGTGCATGAATGAACAAAGGATTATCATGTACTAATTTGTTTGAATGCAAGTTAGAACCTTCAAGTAATGTATCATCATTTTCATGCATTTCAAACAAAGGATTGCTATAATCTTTCCATTCATGTTCCACTAAGTTTTCATGCTCAATTGTACCATCATTTTCACTAGATAGATCACTTAAATCGTCACTTAAGTCATGCAAATCAGTAGCTAAGTTATCATGCAAGTTAAGACTTTGATCATGCAACACATCTTCCTTAGGTTCATCTTTGTTATCAACACTCGAATCATGTTCAACCAAAGGAATTTCATCAACTTTCTCACGCGTATCAATCTCATCATGCCAGAATTTATCATTAAGCACAGTAGAATCATTACTAGGTTCATGCATGATTTCAGATTGGAATGCAAGTAACATATATTGCAACTCTAGCATTGATTTATCTATGTATTCATAACAAGATTGTATTCTACTCATCCTGTTATTCAATTCCAAAGACAATGCTTTCTCATACATATTTCTAAGAGATGGAAACCAATCATTTAACATACATTCAGCAATATTCTTGTTTAAACCCGCAATAAACCTAATCATCCTCAATTTCTCACATTCCTTAGTGGTAGCATAATAATAATCATCAAACACGTTATTGTAATATGCTCCAACACTTTGTTTTCCTTGAGGAAACCTTTGACAAGATGGTAGCTTTTGGCAATAATTTCTTACCCAAATCTTATTTGCCTTACCAAAGTGATACATGCGCCATTCGACATAATTACAGTAATGTTCATGAAGCATGACTCCCCAAATGGTTTCAGTCCTCATTGGAACCCTAAAAGAAGACATGAAACAAACAAACCTTTGCAAAGATAGTTAGAAAATCAGTTTGCGCTTGTATGTATTTGTTGCCTCACTTGTTCTCTTTTCTTTTCTCTCAATAACACTTTGTTTCCTTGGCTAACCTAGGGGTTAGAGCCAACAGGACGAGCAACCGATGGGGTGGCCTTATTAAAATATGTCTTCAACTAGGCTTCACAACTCCAAATCAAATGCGATGGTTTTCAAATCGAGTCCATGCCCAATGCAGCCCTACCAACTAACCCAGTCAAGATGCGACCGTTTTGAGGTCCTCAAATACAATCCACAAAAGTTTTTTATGCCTTAAGACATTCCCAAATGATGGCAAAACAGATTGTAAGACAGTCCAAACGAAATTTACCAAAACAACTCCAAATTCAATCAAAACAATCCAATAGAGCAAAGGTATAAGGCAGCATCAAAAATTAGACAAAACACTACGAATCAAAGAGTAAATGAGACCAAAAGTTATGTAAGAGGCTGAGCCAAAGAAGAACTAAGGGTTGCCCTGGGCAATCTTTAGTTAACCTTAGGTTTTATGCAATTTGAATCACAAGCACGTTTGATCAAATTGTAACCAATTGTGTCCAAATGTTTTTTTGGCTATATGTAGGTTGAAATTTCAGTATTTCTGTGGGGGTGAGTCACGATAATGTGGAGGGAAAAAAGCCACTTTTGGAACAATTTGCACCTTAAACAACTTGCAACTTTCAAGCCCTTCTTGCCCTCTTTTCTTTTGATCTTTTCCGCTCTTTTATTTTCTTTTGTCTATTTTTTTAAAAGGTATGTAGACTAATTTTTGTTTAAATGCAAGGACAGTTTGGTAATTTCACACTTTAGGCACTTGGGCTCAATTTTTCAGCACAAAGCTTTTCTTTGTCTAGTAGGAGGATGTTTATGCTGTGGGGTCTAATGTGTGGGGAAAGTAGGATTTGTTTCATGGTGTGTAGGCTGAATTTATGATGGTAAAAGTTATAGTTTCTTTCGGCAACCTTGAACACAATGAATCACATGCCAAATCAATCCACAAATGCAATTCAAACACGTAAAGATTCAAGTTAACTACTAGCTTCGTTAGCAACAAGAATTGCAAGGAAGACTAGGTAGTTTTGTAGGTAAAACCAAAAAGCTGTTTATGTGGCTGAGTTACAAGCTACATCACAAAACCTATTGTCCAAGTTCATACAAAAACAGTCCATATAATATGACACATGTTTACAAGCTAAGTTGAAAACAATTTTTTTTTGAATTTATGGTGTTTAAGGTGGATGATGAAGGAAAATAGATGAGGGAATTAGAATCAATATGCGGCAAAAATAGAGATGAAAGAAAACAGCAAAAACAAA
>AP025044.1:41004909-41057384 GCA_036186865.1 Eustoma russellianum
CCGGCCATTTTGAAGCAAAAAGGATCATGATCAAATTGAATTTAAATTCAAAGCTAAACTTGAATTTAAATTCAACCATGATTTGAATTCAAGTTTCAACCAATTGGAGGCTTACATTTCAAAAAGAATTCAACTATTATCTCAGCCAACCTACACGCCATTTTGAAGGAGAAAGGAAGGATAGATTCCAATTCAAATTGAATCCAAGTTTGAATTCAAATTCAAACTCAATTTGAATTCAAATTTCAACCATCATTTGAATTCAACTCTAGCCATATTATCATCATCAAATCAGATTTCAAGACACCTCTTGGACATGTTACACACGGCTGGAAGGAGTGAGGAAGGATATCTAACAATCAAATTCAAAGTGCACTCAAATTCAAACTTAACTTGAATTCAAACTTCACCAAACTTTTGAATTCAAGTTCAAACACCTTCTACTCATCAAATCAGCTCCTCCAAGGAATCATGTGGACCTCTTACACGGCTGGGTACATAAGGATAACACCTTGCTAGATTTTCAGATTTTAGCTAGAATTTGTTTCAGTTTTGAATTCAAACAATTTTCAATTTTCAAACATTGTTAGCTAGCTTTATTTTGAATTAATTCTAGACATTTTAAGGCTGATATGACGTCAATCTGAGCCTATAAATAGAGCCTTTTGGGCGCCTAGGAAGACAACTTTTGAAGAATAAGAATTGTTGATATTTTCCTTCACTTTGTGTGAGACTTTGTTTTCTTGGTTTTGCATTAAAAACCTATGTTAAGATTCTTCAAAGTTGAGCATTTTGAAGGTGTTGCCATTGCTAAAGGGGCCGTCCAGGAGGGCTGTATTGGTTTGCCTGATCAACGACCATCTTGAAGTGTTGGTCCTGCTCATTTGATCCACACGTTTTTATCACTAAGGAAGCAAGGGAAAGTCTTCTTCCTTGTGCCTAACCCTTTATGAAGGATGTTTGGAAGGTAGAATTGTTGGAGCCCACGTCTTGCACGCATCAAATTAGTATCAGAGACCAGGTTACTCTATTCCACCATCTATCATTTCCTTTTCGTTTGAGTCTTGTTTTTTTCATGTTCAGTTGTGTCCTTCTTCTACCCCTCATTCTCACGCCATTTGTCTTGCATTTCATACAAAAAACGACCAAAAAAAACATTGCTTTGAGTCTTTGCATTTTGCTGCATTTTGCTTTTCATCATTCAAGTGTCACCTCTTTTATTTCCTTTTGGCGTCACATCTGTTTTTGAGTCGTTCAAACTTGAACAAATTAGGGTTTGTTGCATTTAGGTCTCATTTAGCTTTCTTTTAAACGTTACAACCATCAGCATATAAAAGCTACCTCGGTTTCAAATCATCTTATTGCTACCGAAGCTTTTAGTTGATGATGATTGTATGCATCTTGTGATTCACATTGTGATTGATTTCATGCTTTAACTCAAGTTAGTTATACGTGTGTTTGTCTTCACAACCTATTTTTTTCAACATCAAGAAAACCCTAAAATCATCCCCAACTCCACGGCCCAAACAGCAAACACCCCAACCCGACCCTAAAACTCATCAACCAGATCCCAAGCTACCTCATTTACACTCTTAACAAAAAGCCCCAAACCAATTCTGCCAACAAAAGTCAGAACCAAAAGTTCCCAATTCATTCGAAAAACCCTAACCCTAGAATTTGAATTTGGGTTCAATTCTGTCCTACACTTAGCCATTATCCAAATTGACCACAAAAATCATCAGTTACCAACCCAAATAGCCATATATACCGAACAATCAACTCCCAAAATCCCAATCCTACAAATACCCAAAACGTTCAAAAACCCTAAATTGAAAACCCTAACCCTAATCCCAATTCAGCCCTACCCCAATTTCCCTCACTTTCCAAGGTTATTTTGTTGCAATTCAAGGTTGCAAACTGCAATTTAAAGACATTGCACTATTCTGTCCGAAAACGAAAGTGCTAAGTGCAAAACGCGTGAAATTTCAATTCTGCCCCTAGTAAAAAAAAAGAGGGAATCTGAACCTTGCTTACATTGAAATAGAAAGGAAGGGAAAAAACAAAAGAACAAGAGAAAAGAAAAAGGGCAAAACATTTGTGCATTACGTGGAAAATTTTTGGTGCAATTTGAAATCATTGGATACCGTATTTCGTTTTTGCTACATACAACCGTCCTCCCACATCATATTCTCCTTATCCTGCTCTTCTTGAACCAATCACACACTTGGTTGCTCGATTATTGCATGACTTGGACCATTTTGTGGATAGTAAGTGCATAGAATCAAAATTAACTAAAGATTGCCCACGGCAACCCTTAGTTCATCTTTGGTTCAGCCTTATACATCAATTTTGGTTGCTTATTTTCTTTGAATCTTAGTAGCGAGTTCAGGTTTGTTTTCATTTCGCTTGACCCTACTTTGATACTAATTGGTGCAACTTGAAAGCAAAAGGGAGACACAAGTGCAGATCATTGTGATTTGGAGAAGAATTGGCAAAACACTTTCTTAATTGATCACTTTGAGCCTTCTGAACTTCAGGTTATCCAAGAAACAAAGTGGTAAGAGAGTGGAAAGAAGAGAAAGAGGAGTGTTCATAGTTTGGTTTTTTAATCACTTAACATTTGTTTCTCTTTGTGGTAGTTTGATGCTTTCCTTTTTCTTTTTATTTTCGTTTCAATTCCTTAGGTAAAATGGAGAGCAGCACTCATTCCCCTTCTAGCAAATCAAAGGAAGCCGAGACAATGGACAACACGCAACAACAAATACTGGAGATGTTAAAGAAGCTCATGCATGACAATGAGGTGATCAAACATCGATTGGAGGATGTTGAACAGAGCTACAAGACAAGTGATGGCCAGGGCACAAGCAGGGCCGTTCCCATGCCACAACCAAGGCGTCACCCCCAGAAGAAGTTGAGGATGACAACCTTAGACCACCACACATCGAGGCACGAAGGTATGTTCCTCCAACACAGCCAAGAAGGTACGCTCCAAGAAGGTACAATGATGATTATATCCCATTTGAGCATGATGATTATGACTTTGATGACCACCCTCTCCGTGGTTACCAAAGACGCCAAAATCCCCTTTTCCTACACGATGACGATTTTCTCAAAACCAAAATAAACATTTCTACGTTTTATGGTAAAAGTAATGCGGAACAGTATTTGGAATGGGAAACAAAAGTGGATCTAATCTTTTCTTGTACCAACAACAGTGAATTTGATGAGCCAAATAAAGGCTAGAAAATGTTTCCAAGACTTTGTCTTCTATTCCAAATTGATTTGAACCTCAGCTATGGCAAAGAACATCACAATGACACCCTTTGAACTGTAACCGTTTGTTCTTGGCTCAATTCATGCCAACACCTCTTCCTCTTTGGCATTCCAACACATCTAAAACCTCATTGAGACCCTAAGATGCTGTAAACCAAAAATGAAGTAAATACTTAACAAGTTCTAGGCTATGAACTTGAAAGAAACCGTTTAGTGGCTTAAGCTTCAACTAGAAAAGTTGAGAATTCCTTAAAGGAAATTTTGATTGAAATGTTTTTGAATTGTGGTTATCTTTACATTCAGGTTCCTAAGCTATTTAAAACCAACGAAATTTACAAGGGTACAAGGTTTAAAGTACAAAGTACAAGTCTAAAAGGAACATGCTTGCTTGGTAACTTGTTTGAACAATTTTGGTTCCAAGAAAGCTGGTTTGCTTTGCCGTGCTTCCATGCTTGTTTTCAGCCATCTTTCTTGATCAATTTTGATTGGATAATACTTTGAGCAGCTTGGTTTGAATTGCCTTTGATTGGTTGTAAGTTTGGCTTTGAATTTTCAAACTAATCTTGCGTGAACTATGCCTTAAACAGCCTCAATCTGATTGGATCAATTTTGTGCTGCTTGCTTGCTTGTCTCCAACTTGTTTTTGATTGGTTTGAACATTTGCAAGACTTCTCCCAATTGGTTCATGCTTTGAGCAGCTTGTCTATCCATGCTTAACGTGAAGAACAATTCAGATTTTGACATGGGTGCTTGTCACCTCCTTGCTTGTAAGCTACTTGCTTATCACCTCCTTGCTTGAACAAAAATTCAGATTCTAATTGTATTTTCAAGCTAAGTACGTGTACCTGAAAAACAAAGCAATAATACACTTAAACTATCCTAAAACAAGGTTAACCAACCAACAATATTAAAAAGAACTAAAGATATGTACAACATGTTTTTGATACAACTAGATCAAAGCTTGTATCATATAAACCCAATGGACATCATCTCTGCTCGGTTCATCCTCTTCATGCCTATAAAGAAATGATTCAACACAATGCAACAACTTCTTAGCCATACTCCTTATCATGGGACCTGTGCGGGGCAGTGAGGTGTCATCATCAGTGTTTGTATCCACAAGGTTAGGCTGTAGCTCATCATTCCCTCCCACTTGAGAAGGATTCGTCCTCAAATCTGAATCAATACTAAATGGAGAAAGGTCAGCAACATTAAAAGTTTTAGAGATAGGACCATACCTTTCTTCAGGAAGATCGAGAACATAGGCATTATCACCAAGCCGTTTCAACACTTTGAACGGTCCATCGCCTCTTGGCTTCAACTTTGAGTCCTTTTCCTTAGGGAATCTTTCTTTCCTCAAGTGTAACCAAACAAGATCACCAGGCTCAAATATTTTAACCTTACGATTCTTGTTGGCTCTATTGGTATACACTTTATTCTTAGCTTCAAGTTGTGACTTAACCTTTTCATGCAATTCTTTCACAAGTTTTGCTTTTCGTTCACCATCTAAACTAACACGTTCATGAACAGGTATGGGAACAAGATCAAGCGGGGACAAAGGGTTAAAGCCATAAACAACTTCAAAAGGAGAATGCAATGTTCCACTATGAACAACTCTATTGTATGCAAACTCAATAATAAGCTAAGCAGTCTTCCCAATTCTTTAAGTTCTTTTGAATGACAACACGTAACAGTTGAGACAAAGTTCTATTAACAACTTCAGTTTGACCATCAGTTTGTGGGTGACCAGTTGTAGAAAATAACAATTTAGTACCAAGTCTACTCCACAAAACACGCCAGAAATGACTTAGAAACTTTGTATCTCTATCACTAACAATTGTACGTGGCATGCCATGCAATCTAACAATCTCCTTAAAGAACAAATCAGCAATATGAATAGCATCATCAACTTTCTTACATGCAATGAAATGTGCCATTTTGGAAAATCTATCAACAACAACAAAGATGCTATCTTTACCAGTTTTGGATTGAGGCAATCCCAATACAAAGTCCATAGAAAGATCAGTCCAAGGTGAGCTTGGAACAGATAAGGGAGTGTACAATCCATGTGGTTGTATTCTAGATTTTGCTTGTTTGCAAGTAATACATTGGTCACATACCTTATCAACATGTGCTTTCATATGCGGCCAGAAGAAATGCTCCTTCAGTGTTTCCAAAGTTTTTAACGAGCCGAAATGACCCATTAAACCTCCTCCATGAGCTTCTTTTATCAACAACTCTCTTAATGAACACATTGGTACACATAACTTATGTTCTTTAAACAAATAACCATCATGCAAGTAATATTTAGCAAAAGGTGAATCAATGCATGCTTGATAGATAGAACTAAAGTC
The DNA here is from genome assembly GCA_036186865.1 of Eustoma russellianum. NCBI lineage: Eukaryota > Viridiplantae > Streptophyta > Magnoliopsida > Gentianales > Gentianaceae > Eustoma > Eustoma russellianum. The sequence goes on from AP025044.1 coordinate 41,010,537, forward strand.
ATGATCAGAATGATACATCTCTTTGATAGACTCAAAACCAAACATGTTACATGAAAGAGTAGTAATCAAAGTATAGCGACGAGATAATGCATCAGCTGTTGGACCTGTATAGCACCACTAGAGGGGGGGGTGAATAGTGGATTAGCGGAAATTACACTACAATTACCTTCAAAAACTTGTTTGAAGACCCCTTTGCCTCTTTAGCCTCAGATTCTGAAAATTCCAGAAACAGTTCACTACTTTGAACGTTTTGGTTGAACCACTTATACACCTGTGTAAGCTCTCAAACTTGGCAGAGATCAAGTTTAGAATGTTTATAGTATGTCATAAAAATTTCAGACAATTCTAAGCAAGTTAGCACGTTCAAATAAGCAAGAGAAGTAAAGTGTGCAATTCTGGCAGTTTCAGGCAGAATGTTAGCTTAACTTCAAACGATAATATCTCAAAATCTACCCGTGCTATTTTGATGAATCTTATGTCAAATTAAACCTCAAGATGTCTAGTTTAATTTGATATAAGGCTCACTCCAAGATTCAAAGGATAGCCTATTCAAATTGCACAAGTTTGCACACTGGTCAGAACTGTTCACAGAATGTAGCAACAATTTTGTGAAGACGATTTGAATGAGCTAAACTCCTCAGAATTTAGTGATTCTTGCGGCTACTGAAAGCTAACACATTGAAGTATAATATATCCAAAATTCATGCAATTCTAAGATTGTTTGCTTGTTCAATTATACGTGCCAAGTTAGTGTAACTTTCAGCCAGAAAACAGTAAGTGCAGGAAATAAGTAAAGAACACAAGGAATTATCCTGGTTCGGTCAATGTGACCTACTCCAGTCCCAAGAGACACCTTCTCTTGGATTTCACTAAACACCAAACACCAAAGTCACCTTACAAAGCCAAAGGAAGAAGCTTTTCACCAACTTCTTCAAGAGGCTGCACCAAAACACCTAGTTTGTATCACCTTTGCACCTTTGCACCTTTTCACCTTTTGCTCACCTCTAAGGAGTAAGCTTTATACACCAGCTTCTCCTTCACAAATATGTCGTATAAAGGTGTTGAAAATGACAAGAATTGAAGAACTATACAATCATAAAGCTTGCTACAAATGTGTTCTTCAATATAGAAGAGAAGAAGAGGAGAATGGAGACAAAGAGCTAATGCCTTGCTTGCTTTCTTTGCTTTCGTTGGTGTGCTTTTGCTCTTCACCTTTGGAGCTATTTATAGCCAAGAGGACAGCCTAAAGGCTCCTCTTAAGAGACGTTGGAATGGCTTGAGAATGGGAGAAAATTCAGCACTTTTCTAGCTTTCAAAATTCAGCATTTGACTTGGTCTCCATATAGCCGTTGTATATGATTGAGTTTTGCTTCAACTTTGCTACATTGTAGGACTTGCTTTTTGTCACACATCACAATCTGAATTTTGATCATATACCACACGAAATGTTGCTCCATCTTTTGACCAAAATAGCCGTTGTAATCATCACAAGAATAGCCAAGAATAATCATCTTAAAATCAGCACCAAAATAGGATGTAATTCAACTTGCCTTGACTTGTTCAAAAATTGAAGATTTGTGTGCCAATATCATTCAACATGCGTGTGCACACATATAATATATAGTCACTTATGTCTTCAACATGTAGCATAGAAAACCATATGAAGAATACCAAGAATTCCAAGAAAACCATAGATGTGATAACCATAACATAAGAATTCCAATTGATAGACCATGCTGCCCGTTTCCATAAAAATAGGGCACGTACCATATGTGACATAAACACATATAAACATCATATAAGCAATATATAACATGTTGGAAGATCCATTGGCAAGTGAAAAGACCAGAATACCCCTTAGCACAAAAATAGGAATTTTGTCCTAGGATGAACCTAGACATGGTGCTGCTCCAGATTCATTTTTGCCATGATGTGACATGACTTATAAATGTGTCATATGATCATATAAATCCGTTGGAAGAAGACCAAATAAGAATGAGAAGTCCAAATGGTGAAATTACCAAAATAGCCCTTATATAGGTCAATAAGCTTCCCACCGGGTCAATTCAGTTTTAACCCGTGCCAAGCATGCCTTTCCTCAGCCAATTAGATTCTAAATTGAATAAGGATCATGTGGGCTTTTGAATGACTCAATTTGGAGTTCATTTGCCCAAGATATGAACCAAAACCTGCAATAGGATACTAAACCGAACAATTTGCCTTATAGTGTAAGTCATGTGACTTCAAGGCTTGGTTAGATCATATTATCAACATGTATTGGCATATATATCTTCTAAGATCAGTTTGAACAACATGTATTGGCATATATAATCTAAGATCAGTTTGAACATGTCTTGATTAAGATATGTGATTGAATTGGCCAAGTTCAATCTCATGATCTTAATCAAACTTGTTCAATCTTGATTCAATCAATCAATTTCACATTTAGCTCATAAGTTCATGTCTTGCACAATCAATTTCATATGTAAACGTTACACATATATATATCACATATGCATTTTCTAATCACAACAATTACACATATGCACACATATACATTTTGCACAACAATTACACATATGCTCACATATACATTTTGCAATCACTCAAACATAATATATCACAACAATCTCCCCCTTTTGATGATTTGCAAAATTACCCCACATATGTGTATATTAAGCATTTAAATCAAGTGTGCATCTAAATCAAGTGTTGTAATCTGTGTAATCAAGTAAGCATCTAAATCAAGTGTAAGCTGCTCCCCCTTAATGTGTTATCTCCCCCTTAACATGATATCTATCTTCCCCTTAACATGATATATATACACATTTATTTCTCCCCCTTAATTTTGTAAATTATGCAAAAGACTGTTATTCAGGTGTAAGCAATTAATCCAAGTCTGGCACGTAAACTCTCAAGGATAGCTTGATTAAGGGGTTTAGTGAATATGTCAGCTACTTGTTGATCAGTTCTAACATGTTCAATGTGTATATGTCCAAGATTAACATGATCACGGAGAAAATGATAACGTACTTCTATATGCTTTGCCTTAGAGTGTAGTACAGGGTTTTTAGACAAATTTATAGCACTTGTACTATCACAATAGATGGGGATATTATTTACTTGTATTTCAAAGTCTGAAAGTTGTTGTTTAATCCATAATAGTTGAGTACAACATAGACTTAAAGCCATATATTCTGCTTCAGTAGTAGAAAGTGCAACACTAGATTGTTTCTTTGAAAACCAAGATATTAGTGAGTTTCCTAGGAATTGACATGTTCCACTAGTGCTCTTTCTATCTACTCTACATCCACCATAATCTGCATCTGAATATGCATGTAGACTTAGACTAGATTGTCTATCATACCATAAGCCTAATGTTGGTGTATGTTGAAGATATCTAAATATTCTTTTTACAGCTTTAAAGTGTGACAACTTAGGCATACTTTGAAATCTTGCACACATACATACTGCAAACATAATATCAGGTCTACTAGCAGTTAGATATAGCAATGAACCAATCATAGACCTATATAGTTTTTCATCAAATGCAACACCATTTTCATCTTTGTCTAATTTTGTTGAAGTACACATTGGTGTTGGAGATGGTTTCAAGTTTTCAAAGTTGAATTTCTTTATCATATCTCTTATGTATTTGGCTTGATTGATATGTATACCACTTGATGTTTGTTTTATTTGCAAGCCTAAGAAATAGTTTAATTCACCAACCATAGACATTTCAAACTCAGACTTCATACAATCTTCAAAGTCTTTTACTAAGTTAGGATTAGTTGAACCAAAGATTATGTCATCTACATATATTTGTATTACAAGCAAATCTTTGTCTTTCTTTTTCAAGAATAAGGTACTATCTATGGTTCCTCTTTGAAAGTTGTTACTTAGTAAAAAGTTGGCAAATCTTTCATACCATGCACGGGGGGCTTGTTTCAAACCATATAAGGCTTTCTTAAGTTTATATACATGATTAGGGTTCTTTGGATCTTCAAAGCCTGGTGGTTGTTTAACAAAAACTTCTTCTTGGATATAGCCATTTAAGAATGCACTCTTAACATCCATTTGGAATAATTTGATGTTATTATAACATGCAAAAGCTAATAAGAGGCGTATGGATTCTAATCTTGCTACGGGGGCAAATGTTTCATCGTAATCAATACCCTCTTCCTGATTATATCCTTGAGCTACAAGTCTTGCCTTATTTCTTACTACAACCCCTTGCTCATTCATTTTGTTCCTAAACACCCATTTAGTTCCAATGATTGATTTATCCTCGGGTTTAGGTACTAAATCCCACACATTGTTTCTTTCAAATTGGTTTAACTCTTCATGCATTGCATCTATCCAATATGCATCGTTTAAGGCATCATTCACATTCTTAGGTTCAATTTGGGATATAAGTGCATGCCATTGATCATATTCATTAGGATTTATTTGCCTACGTGTTCTAACCCCTTGATTTACATCTCCTATGATAAGTTCTTGAGGATGCTTTTGTTTATCTCTTATTTGCCACCAATTACTTGGTTGTGCATCTTCAATAGGTTCATGATGTTCAATAGGTTGGTTAGGCACATTTTCTTCATTATGTTCTTGTGTAGGGGGAGTTTGAACTTCATGCATTTCAAGAGTTTGATTTGGTGTTTCAACTTGATCATGTGTAGGTGGTAGGATAAGTTCATCTTCATCATGAAGTATTTGATCATTTGGTACATAGATTTCATGTTGATTACTTGTTTAGAGATATGCATTTTCATTGAACTTTACATGTATAGATTCAACTATCTTTCTTGTTTGTGCATTATAACATCTATATGCTTTAGAGTTCATTGAATATCCCACAAATATATGTTCATCAGACTTAGGATCAAACTTATCTAAGTTATCTTTTGTGTTCAATACAAGGCATTTACAACCAAAGACTTTTAGATAGTTTACTTTTGGGAGTCGTCCATTTAAGATTTCAAATGGTGTTTTGTTCAATTTCTTTCTTATTGATAGTCTGTTGATCATATAACTTGAAGTGTTTACTGCTTCAGCCCATAAGAATTTAGGTACTTTGTTTTCTACCATCATTGTTCTTGCTACTTCTTGAATAGTCCTATTCTTTCTTTCAACTACACCATTAAGTTGAGGAGTTCTTGGTGGGGAGAATTCATGTTTTATACCCTTTTCATTACAGAATTTGATTAATACACTATCTTTAAACTCACCACCTCTATCACTCCTTATCTTAATAACATGTGATTCATGTTCATTTTCAAGTTGTCTAATTAGATTAGCTATAGATGATGCACTTTCATCTTTTGAAGCAAGAAACAATGTCCAAGTATATCTTGAGAAATCATCAACTATTACACATACATAATAACTTCCACCTAAGCTTCTTGTTCTACATGGACCAAATAAGTCTATATGCAAGAGTTCTAGTATTCTTGATGTTGTGACCTCGGTTTTAGGCTTAAGAGATTCTCTAACATGTTTGCCTTTGATACAAGATTCACATAGTTGAAAATCATTCAAGTTAAGCTTAGGCAATCCTTTAACAAGACTTTTAGCGTGTAGTTTTTCTAAGGTTGATATACCAATGTGTCCTAAACGTCTATGCCAAAGATTGGGATCAGATTCATGTGAAACAAGACATTTTGTGTTACTACTTAGCATATCATCCATGTTAAGCACATATATGTTTCCTTCACGTTTTCCTTTTAACACAACTTGATTGTTTTTATCCATTATCTTACAAGAGGTGGAGGAGAAGAGAACATTCAAGTTGTTGTCACATAGTTGAGAAACACTTAAAAGCTCAAAGGTTAAGTTACTTACAAGTAGGACGTTTTTGATCTCAAACTTGTTTGGATCACCAACCTTGCCTTTGCCAATTATTTGGCCTTGGTTGTTGTCTCCAAAGGTAACTTTGCTACCTTTTGCAACGTTCTTAAGTGTGCTAAACAAATTTTTGTTGCCTGTCATATGTCTTGAGCAACCACTATCAACTATCCAATTGGTTTTGTTCTTTTCATCTTCTTTGTTGTTATAACCAGCAACTTGTCTTTCTTTGATGTTATGTACCTACAAATGTAAATAACAACTTAGGTACCCTTTGATTTTGGGTCCTTTCAAGGTTAGACAAGTTAAGTTCATGTTAGTGTACCTTTAGGTACCCAAACTTGAACAACCTTTCTTGGTTTTGAAATGTTAAAATCATGTTGCATATAATGATCAAATAATGGATTTTGATACATAGAATATGATTGAAAAGGGGCTGCACATTTATGTCTAGTTGGATAAGCATTGTAAGTTCTATATGCATTTGAATGTTGCCATGTATATGAGTTATATCTTGGCCGTGTATAAGCATTGAATTTAGGCCGTGTATATGCAAGATGTTGTGTGTGTCTAGGCCGTGTGTTGTAAACTGATTTAGGCCGAGAGTATGTCATGTTCTTCACATAAGCATGTTGTTGCATATAAGGCATAACTTGAGCAGATTTCATACTACTTTGTTTAGGCATTCTTGTATACATGTAAGCATGGTTTCTAGATGTATTTGCCTTCCTATATGTTGATGCATTTTGCAATCTTTGTGATGAAGGTGGTGTGGGCAGAATAGGTTCATTTCTAGATGCATTTGGCCTATATTTCATGTTGGTTGAAGATGATACAAATGTTGTTTCCTTAGGTGTGTATTCAGCTTCTTTAACATATCCAAGACCTTGTTTGTCATTTCCATGCTTTTGAGATGCAATAAGAGTGTCTAACATGTTGGAACCATCCTTAAATTGTTCTAAAGATTTGTTCAAGTCTAGGTTGCATGCTTTTAATGATTCAAATTCAGTTTGTATTTCATGTAATTTAGATTTTAAAACGTTGAAATCAACACATTGCACACATTGCACATTTTCATGTTTGTTCTTAAGTTCCTTAATCTGAGTTTGCATTGAACTAATAGTGTTAGATGATTCAAGTTGAAGAACTTCTAGTTGAGAAGTTAAATTCAAGTTAGACGTCTCCAACTTGTTCTTCTCCTCAACTATTCTTTTCTTCTCCTTGGATAGCTTCTTATATCTATTATGCAACTTTTCTAATTCATCCAACAATTCATCTTGAGTAAAATCACATTCGGAGTCAGAATCGAATGTTACCTCATTTGTAGACTTTGAAGCCAAACATGTTTGTGCAACTTCAGGTTCCTCCTCGGATTCGGATGAAGATGTGTCATCCCAAGTGCTTGAACTTACCTTGAGAGCTTTCTTCCTCCTTTGCATAGGTTCTACTCTAGTTTTTGTCCTTGTCTTTTCATCCATGTCACGGTTTTTGTTCTTGTTTGGACAATCATATGAGATGTGTCCTTGTTTGCCACATTCATAACACTTGAGTTCTTTATCATACCATTTACCATCTTGTTTGTTAGATTTCACATTGATAGGGGCGGCTGATTTTGCTTGTCTTTTAGTTGGTCTTTTCTTGAAAAACTTCCTTAAACGCCTAGCTAGCAACATTATGTCTTCTTCATCACTTTCATCATTACTTTCATACTCGGCTTGATTAGATGATTCGGGTTCATTTGTTACAAATGCAAGTGATTTAGACTTGTTACTAGTTTCAGCCTTTCTTATATTCAACTTGTTTTCATAAACTTTTAAAGAGCCTATCAATTCATCAAGTTTTATTTGAGAAAGATCTTTGCTTTCTTCAATGGCACTAACTTTGGCATCCCATTCAATTGGCAAACTTCTCAAAACTTTTTGCACTTTTTCTTTCATCAAAAACGTTTTACCAAGGGATTCAAGTGAGTTGTATAAGTTTGTAAGCCTTAAATCCATATCCACAATTGATTCATTAGGCAGTAAATGAAATGTTTCAAGTGTAGTCATTAACATGTTAATCTTTGATTCCTTTACTTGATTAGTTCCTTCATGCTTCATTTCAAGACATTTCCACATATCCTTTGCACTTAAACATGAAGAGACATAGGCAGATTCACTCCTACTTAAACCATTCAACAATAATTGCATTGCTTTAGCATTAAGACTCATTTTCTTTTTATCTTCATCACTCCAATCTTTTCTATATTTCTCAACTTCTTGTGATAAGCCATCAATTATAACATGCTTAGTAGGCACATAAGGTCCATCTTCAATAATAGACCACAAGTCTATGTCAATAGCCATTAAGAACAATTTCATCCTTAGTTTCCAATGACTAAAGTTTTCTCCATCAAAAAGAGGTGGTCTTTGTGTGGACATGCCTTCTAATTCTATTTTCATGTGTGACTTAGACATGCTTCTTAGTGTGTGAGAAAACGTTTAAAACACTTATAAGAAGGAAAGAAAGTGTCACCTTGTTGTAGATACCAAATATGAAGAATATAAGACAACCAGAAAATTTCCAGCAACTTTGCAACTTGGAGTGTCGACTGTTTTCAGCTCAAATCAGAATATGGTGCTCAACCAGGCTCTGATACCAATTGTTGGACCTGTATAGCACCACTAGAGGGGGGGGTGAATAGTGGATTAGCGGAAATTACACTACAATTACCTTCAAAAACTTGTTTGAAGACCCCTTTGCCTCTTTAGCCTCAGATTCTGAAAATTCCAGAAACAGTTCACTACTTTGAACGTTTTGGTTGAACCACTTATACACCTGTGTAAGCTCTCAAACTTGGCAGAGATCAAGTTTAGAATGTTTATAGTATGTCATAAAAATTTCAGACAATTCTAAGCAAGTTAGCACGTTCAAATAAGCAAGAGAAGTAAAGTGTGCAATTCTGGCAGTTTCAGGCAGAATGTTAGCTTAACTTCAAACGATAATATCTCAAAATCTACCCGTGCTATTTTGATGAATCTTATGTCAAATTAAACCTCAAGATGTCTAGTTTAATTTGATATAAGGCTCACTCCAAGATTCAAAGGATAGCCTATTCAAATTGCACAAGTTTGCACACTGGTCAGAACTGTTCACAGAATGTAGCAACAATTTTGTGAAGACGATTTGAATGAGCTAAACTCCTCAGAATTTAGTGATTCTTGCGGCTACTGAAAGCTAACACATTGAAGTATAATATATCCAAAATTCATGCAATTCTAAGATTGTTTGCTTGTTCAATTATACGTGCCAAGTTAGTGTAACTTTCAGCCAGAAAACAGTAAGTGCAGGAAATAAGTAAAGAACACAAGGAATTATCCTGGTTCGGTCAATGTGACCTACTCCAGTCCCAAGAGACACCTTCTCTTGGATTTCACTAAACACCAAACACCAAAGTCACCTTACAAAGCCAAAGGAAGAAGCTTTTCACCAACTTCTTCAAGAGGCTGCACCAAAACACCTAGTTTGTATCACCTTTGCACCTTTGCACCTTTTCACCTTTTGCTCACCTCTAAGGAGTAAGCTTTATACACCAGCTTCTCCTTCACAAATATGTCGTATAAAGGTGTTGAAAATGACAAGAATTGAAGAACTATACAATCATAAAGCTTGCTACAAATGTGTTCTTCAATATAGAAGAGAAGAAGAGGAGAATGGAGACAAAGAGCTAATGCCTTGCTTGCTTTCTTTGCTTTCGTTGGTGTGCTTTTGCTCTTCACCTTTGGAGCTATTTATAGCCAAGAGGACAGCCTAAAGGCTCCTCTTAAGAGACGTTGGAATGGCTTGAGAATGGGAGAAAATTCAGCACTTTTCTAGCTTTCAAAATTCAGCATTTGACTTGGTCTCCATATAGCCGTTGTATATGATTGAGTTTTGCTTCAACTTTGCTACATTGTAGGACTTGCTTTTTGTCACACATCACAATCTGAATTTTGATCATATACCACACGAAATGTTGCTCCATCTTTTGACCAAAATAGCCGTTGTAATCATCACAAGAATAGCCAAGAATAATCATCTTAAAATCAGCACCAAAATAGGATGTAATTCAACTTGCCTTGACTTGTTCAAAAATTGAAGATTTGTGTGCCAATATCATTCAACATGCGTGTGCACACATATAATATATAGTCACTTATGTCTTCAACATGTAGCATAGAAAACCATATGAAGAATACCAAGAATTCCAAGAAAACCATAGATGTGATAACCATAACATAAGAATTCCAATTGATAGACCATGCTGCCCGTTTCCATAAAAATAGGGCACGTACCATATGTGACATAAACACATATAAACATCATATAAGCAATATATAACATGTTGGAAGATCCATTGGCAAGTGAAAAGACCAGAATACCCCTTAGCACAAAAATAGGAATTTTGTCCTAGGATGAACCTAGACATGGTGCTGCTCCAGATTCATTTTTGCCATGATGTGACATGACTTATAAATGTGTCATATGATCATATAAATCCGTTGGAAGAAGACCAAATAAGAATGAGAAGTCCAAATGGTGAAATTACCAAAATAGCCCTTATATAGGTCAATAAGCTTCCCACCGGGTCAATTCAGTTTTAACCCGTGCCAAGCATGCCTTTCCTCAGCCAATTAGATTCTAAATTGAATAAGGATCATGTGGGCTTTTGAATGACTCAATTTGGAGTTCATTTGCCCAAGATATGAACCAAAACCTGCAATAGGATACTAAACCGAACAATTTGCCTTATAGTGTAAGTCATGTGACTTCAAGGCTTGGTTAGATCATATTATCAACATGTATTGGCATATATATCTTCTAAGATCAGTTTGAACAACATGTATTGGCATATATAATCTAAGATCAGTTTGAACATGTCTTGATTAAGATATGTGATTGAATTGGCCAAGTTCAATCTCATGATCTTAATCAAACTTGTTCAATCTTGATTCAATCAATCAATTTCACATTTAGCTCATAAGTTCATGTCTTGCACAATCAATTTCATATGTAAACGTTACACATATATATATCACATATGCATTTTCTAATCACAACAATTACACATATGCACACATATACATTTTGCACAACAATTACACATATGCTCACATATACATTTTGCAATCACTCAAACATAATATATCACAACATAGTTTAGCACAAGAAAACCGAAAACTAAGAACAAAACAAGGTAGTTTTAGCTAAGTAAGTGTGCTGCCTAGTTATAGTTGATATATGTTTGTTAAAGTAGAACATCAACACTTCCATCTAGTATCATTCAGTTTAGAATCTGATTGCATCATACAAACAAAAACCAAACAAAAACAAAGTAGGATAGATCACTTAAAAACAAAACAAACAAGTTAGCTTAGTTTGCATCAAAACTGATTTTCCATTAGTTGATATAGTAATCACCCTTATAAATTGCATTTAGAAACAACTAAGTTGCATTTAGCTATCTTAAGATTAGTTAGATCATTTGCATCAAAAACAGAAAAAGAAAAAAAGATAAGTGCCCAAAACCGTGTGGATTAAAACAACTTTTTTAAGGCTCATTTGAAATCTTGGTGTATGCTAATAGCTTTATCTTTTTGTTGATTTCAATTGTTTCAAACAACTTGTTGGACTTAGATACATTCTGAAAGTTAGGAATTGTTTAAGCCCCACATTGTTAAAGAGCTATCCAATTGTTGTTTTAGATCAATTTCTGAACTTACATTGCACTATATACGATTTGAACTTGTTGTAATTGTGAATTGAATTCCCACTACATAGTGTTTAGCCGTGTTGTGTACGAGGAACTTTCAAATTCCAAATACAACAAACCTTGTGCAATTAAAGGCCGTGGGCAATGTCTCATGTAGGCCGTGAGGAGTAGTCTCACGACAATCAAGCAAACCATCCAAAGAAAGAAAATTAAGCTTGATTGAGAAATACGCGAGAGAAAAGCCATTATTTGTCAACAAGTAAGAGGCAAGACAAGAGAGAATTGCACAAGAAAGCCAAGTGAGGAAAAGCCCAAAATTAAACATTGCATAAAGGAAAAATCCCGTGCAAAGCTCAGAAGAAAGAAAGTGCCCAAACCAAACCCTAAAGTGTTGTAGTTTTGAGATATCGAAAGTTTCTAAAGCAAACCCTTGCTAGCACTTTGTTTGTGTGTCTTTACTTTCACTTTACTACAATTGATAATTGCATATGCTGTAAAGTAGATTGAGGGATTGTCTTAAACAACCCCGTAGATTTCTTTCAGCCCGAACAACAATTTGACTTCTGTGATTTACTTGAATCCTTAGGAGAAATAGTCCAAGTTGTTGTTTTAAGGAATTGTCAACATAAAGTAGAGCATTTGCATCTTGTCAATATTTTAATTGGCTTTTGAGATTGTTTTGATTAAACATGATTCTAAAAACCATTTGGGGAGTTGAATGCCATAGGAGAGACTATGATGAACTAGAAAAACGTATGAACTCCTTTGGTCGTATGAATGGTTTATGGGTTGGATATTGGGAATGTAAAACTCCTAGATATCAAACTCTTTCTCAGTGCAATAAAGACGTTAGTGCATATTACAATGAAATGCTTGATGATTTGTACTATGCTTATGTTGAAGAACATGAGGAATTAAGCATGATTAGGTTCTTTGCTGGATTAGATAAAGAGATCGCTGATTGCATGTTGTCTGAAAAATTCACATCACTTTATGACATGTATAAAAAGGCAAAGATTGTTCAATCAAACCTAATCCTATGGCAAGTTAATCAAAACTATGGGTATGAATTGAACTCTTGTGATTCTGAAAATGACAAACCAAATCCTGTTAAGTTAAGCAATTTGAGTCAGCCTATGGATAATATTGAAAATGCATTGCTTCAACTTAAAGACATGGTGCAAGTATTGATAGAATCTGAAAAGAACAAAGACTTGCAATCTGACATTTTTATGAATGATGGTTTGTATGAAATTAGCCCCAACATGCCTGAAACTGGAACTCCTTTATCTGAATTGCATGTTCAACCTTGTGTACTGTCTGAAGAAGACCCTTCACTTGAATCTGTTGGTGATTTCCAAAGTGTTAGTCGTTTACTTGTAGATGATGTTAATTGTGATAACACTTTGTCTGAAAATGATTTACATTGTGACATGCATATAAATGAAATCCCTGTGCATGATCTGCATTCTGCCGAGATGCTTGTTTCTGGGTTACAATCTGAATTACATCCTGTACATTTCATTGATGACATTGATGTAAGTAATTCTGTTGAGAATGACATTGATAAACTAGATTCTTATGATTTGATGTTAGCTGAACTAGATTGTCTACTTGATGTAGAGCTTGATCATGATGTCATTATTGAAATAGATTCAGCTACAAATGAACATAAATCCTTGGATGAACTAGTTAATGAATTGAATGACATATTTAGTATAGATGAAGATTTTATTTCTGAAATATCTATTTCATCTCATCTTGTTGAATGTCTGCCTGTTGTCATCTCAATTGATACATCTTGTCTAAATATTGCACATGTCTGTAAGATTGGTACATTTAGTGTTAACATGTTGCAATGTGCTTTTGGGATGTTGTTTTATCTATTAGGATGTATGTGTTCTAAAATTTTTGTTATCATATTGTTAATACATCCTAAATATTTTAGAAAGCGTGTACACACCTTATTCTTTCTTCAAAGATAAGGATGCACCAAGGTATTTCACCTTCACCATTTGTATTATCATGTTCCTATTTGGTTATGGTGTAGTTGAGCATACGTGTACATCCTAAACCCCTATCCCTTATTCTATCCATGTTGAGATTCGAGGACGAATCATTTTCAAGAGGGAGGGAATGATGAGCCCACGATGGGGTCAACACAACATATTTTCATGTATCATTTATTGTCACATGTTAGTTCTGTAAGACATGGCATATCAGTGTTAACTCCGCACACACTAGTGCTACTTCTTATGTCTTATAGTCTTAACTAACCCTTAGGACATGTCATATATGTTGTGTATCTTGTGTTTGTTGCTTGGTGTCTTTGAAGATAGGTCAAAGAGAGCTTCGAGGACGAATCCTTCTCAAGTGGGAGGGAATGATGAGCTACAGCCTAACCTTGTGGATACAAACAATGATGATGACACCTCACTGCCCCGCATAGGTCCCATAACAAGGAGTATGGCTAAGAAGTTGTTACATTGTGTTGAATCATTTCTTTACAGGCATGAAGAGGATGAACCAAGCAGAGATGATGTCCATTGGGTTTATATGATACAAGCTTTGATCTAGTTGTATCAAAAGCATGTTGTACATATCTTTAGTTGATGAGCTACAGCCTAACCTTGTGGATGCAAACACTAACGATGACACTTCATTGCCCCACAATGGTCCCATAACAAGGAGTATGGCTAAGAAATTGTTACATTGTGTTGAATCATTCCTTTACAGGCATGAAGAGGATGAGCCAAGCAAAGATGACATCCATTGGGTTTATATGATACAAGCTATGATCTAGTTGTATCAAATGCATGTTGTACATACCTTTATATGTTCCTTTTAATATTCTTAGTTTGTTAACTTTGTTTTAGGATAGTTGTGTTGTATTCTTGCCCTAACCTTTCAGGTACACGTTTAACTTGAAGATGCAAACCAAACCTGAATTTTTGTCCAAACAAAGAAGTGAAATTCAAGTAGCTTGCAAGCAAGGTGCTTAACAAGCACTCATGACAACTCCAACCAAAGTTCTTCACGTTGAAACAAGAATGAGGAAGCAGCTCAAGCCTTCAACCAATAGAAAGAAGTCTACCAAATGATTTAACCAATCACAATCAAGCTAGAAAATTCAACAAGCTGCTCAAGCAAAGGATCCAATCACAAACAAGAAGATTTTCGGCTGGTTCATAAACTATTATGTTTGAAAATTCAACACAAAGCAAGAACCAATCAAGGCTGAGTTTTATCCAAGCTGCTCACTCCAACATCCAATCAGAATTCTTGGTTGAATTCAAGCAAGAAAGAAACGTTTTCTAAGGAGAATTATGTTTGAAAATTCAACACCAAAATGAGAACCAATCAAGGACAAGTTCTAGCCAAGCTGCACACTCCCTTAACCAATCAAAATTTTGGCTGAATCTTGCAAGGAGGAGAACGTATGATTTGAGCCAAAATCCTTGAAAATTCAAACTACAACTCACAACCAATCAAGACCAAGTTTCAAGCAAGCTGCTCATTGTTTAAACCAATCAAAAATCTGGCTCAAGACAAGCAAAGAAAAAGGAGGAAGCAACCAGCTCTTTGTCACCGAAAGTTGCTCCAACTTGTTCCAAAAGAAAGCATGCTAATCATAGGCTTGTACTTTGTATTTTAGACTTTGTACCTTATGTATTTTAGTTGGTTATAAGTAGTTTAGAAGCTGAATGTAAAGAACAACACTTATCAAATTATCAAAAAAACCAGAATTTCCTTCAAGGAGTTTTCAACATTTCAAGTTGAGGTTTAAAGCCACCAAACGGTTTTCTTGCAAGTTCCAGCCTAGAACTTGTTTGCATTCACTTCATCATTTGGTTTACAGCATCTTAGGGTCTCATTGAGGTTTTAGATGTGTTGGAGTGCCAAAGAGGAAGAGGTTTGGCAAAGATTGAGCCAAGAACAAAGGTTAAAGCTTAAAGGGTGTCTTTGAGATGTTCTTTGACATAGCTTGGGTTCAAATCAATTTGGGATAGGAGACAACATCCTTGGCAAACGTTTTCAGCCCCCATTTGGCTCATCAATTGGTATCAGAGCTTTGGTTAGTCTTCTATTCATGTTTACATTGATTAAACTTGCATATACAATGATGCTGCCCAAATCGTTTGAGTACTGATTTATATTGCGTTGGATTGCTATTTGTTTAGCTAGTTAGATTATGTTTTAAAGTGCTTATTAGATAGTTTACAATAGTTTGGTAACTTAGTTTTAGTAGCAAAAACCGAAACCCCACAAAAAAAAGAACATAGACTAGACTTAAGTGTGTTAGGAGTTGTTTGTGTATCTTGAAGCAAAAATCGTGTGTAATCAGTTTGTTCTAGTTTAATCTAGCTTAGATATTGTTCATTAGACACTAATCTAGTAGTTTTAAATGGTAGTTTGATTGACTCCTTAAATCAGAAAACCTTGAACACAAAATAGGCTAGTTGATAGTTTGGTTATTCATCAAGTTGTAGTAGTTAGAAATTCTGTTTTTAGTTCATATGTGCAAACTGTTTTGAACGTTTTATATGCTGCCATATCTAGCTTAGTTGATCTTCATTAGTCCTTAATCAAGTAGTTTAAGTGTTAGTTTAGTTGTGTCCTTAAAATCAGAAAACTTGAACACAAAATTAGATTAGTTGCAACTTTAGTTTGTATTCAAATAGTTAAAATTCTGTTTTTAGTAACTTGGTGCAAACTGTCCAAAACGTCTTAGTGTTGTCTTCTTTAGCTTAGTTTGGCTAGTTTACAACATAGTTTAGGTGTTTAGATGTTTGTTTAGTTTAGCTCAAGACAACCGAAAACCAAAGAACCAAAACAAAGTAGAATTAGCTAACTAAAGTGAGCTGCCTAGTTCTAGTTCATACACATTTGTTAGGAGCTTGCATCTAGTATCATTTAGTTTAGAATCTGATTGCATCAAACAAGAAAACCAAAACAAAAACTAAGTAAGTTAGTTCACTTGAAAACAAAACAAAACAAGATAGCTTAGTTGCATCTAAACTGATTTTCCATTAGTTACTAGTAACCATGTTGGACCTGTATAGCACCACTAGAGGGGGGGGTGAATAGTGGGTTAGCGGAAATTACACTACAATTACCTTCAAAAAATTGTTTGAAGACCCCTTTGCCTCTTTAGCCTCAGGTTCTGGAATTTCCAGAAACAGTTCAATGTTTTGAGTGCTTTGGTTGAACCACTTATACACCTGTGCAAGCTCTCAAACTTGGCAGAGATCAAGTTTAGAATGTTTATAGTATGTCATAAAAATTTCAATCAATTCCAAGCAAGTTAGCACGTTCAAATAAGCAAGAAAAGTAAAGTGTGCAATTCTGGCAGTTTCAGGCAGAATGTTAGCTTAACTTCAAACGATGATATCTCAAAATCTACCCGTGCTATTTTGATGAATCTTATGTCAAATTAAACCTTATGATGTCTAGTTTAATTTGATATAAGGCTCACTTCAAGATTCGCAGGATAACCTATTCAAATTGAACAAGTTTTGCACACTGGTCAGAATTGTTCACAGAATGTAGCAACAATTTTGTGAAGACGATTTGAATATGCTAAACTCCTTAGAATTTAGTGATTCTTGCGGCTAATGAAAGCTAACACATTGAAGTATAATATATCCAAAATTCATGCAATTCTAAGACTGTTTGCTTGTTCAATGATGCGTGCCAAGTTAGTGTAATTCTCAGGCAGAAAACAGTAAGTGCAGGAAATAAGTAAAGAACACAAGGAATTATCCTGGTTCGGTCAATGTGACCTACTCCAGTCCCAAGAGACACCTTCTCTTGGATTTCACTAAACACCAAACACCAAAGTCACCTTACAAAGCCAAAGGAAGAAGCTTTTCACCAACTTCTTCAAGAGACTTCACCAAAACAAACAGCAACTAGTTTGTTTCACCTTTGCACCTTTGCACCTTTTGCTCACCTCTAAGGAGTAAGCTTTATACACCAGCTTCTCCCTTACAATATGTCGTTTAAAAGGTGTTGAAATGACAAGAAATGAAGAACTATACAATCATAAAGCTTGCTGCAAATGTGTTCTTCAATATAGAAGAATAGAAGAGAAGAATGGAGACAAAGAGCTGAATGTCTTGCTTGCTTTTCTTTTGTTTTTCGTTGGTGCCCCTTTACTCTTCATCTTTGGAGCTATTTATAGCCAAGAGGACAGCCTAAAGGCTCCTCTAAGAGACGTTGGAATGGCTTGAGAAATGGAGAAAATTCAGCACTTTTCTAGCTAGTCAAATGAAGCTTATCTTTTGTTGCTTTGAATTGGTCTTCCAGCCGAAATCTTATCCTTCATCTTATGCCATTATAGCCGTTGAAATGAGGTGGAAAAACAGCTTCATTTGAACGTTTAAAAAGCAGCTCCAATCAGCAATTTCCATGTGTAAATAACTTGCCATGTGTGCAGCTGAATTGGCATATATTTTGAACAACTTTGGCTTCTCAATTTGAATGTCAAATGGCCGTTGGAATGTAGCTAAAAGATAGAGAGAATTCAGCTTGACTTGGTCTTCAATAGCCGTTGCATATAGCTTCTTTGATTGAGAGACTTTTGCTTCAAATTTGCTACATTGTAGGACTTGTTTTTGTCACTCATCATAATCTGAATTTTGACCATATAACATACGAAATTTTTCTTCATTTTTGAGCCAAGTAGCCGTTGAAATATATGCAAGGATAACCATTTGAAATCAGCAACAAAATAGGATTTCTTTCAACTTGCTTTGACTTGTTCAAAATCTGAACGTTTGAACATGATTTGTACGCCAATATCCATCAATATCCGTGTGCACACATATAATATATAGTCATTTATGTCTTCAACATGTAGCATAGAATACCATATGAAGAATGCCAAGAATTCCAAGAAAACCATAGATGTGATAACCATAATATAAGAATTCCATTTGAGATACCATGCTGCCCGTTTCCATAAATATAGGGCACGTACCATATGTGACATAAACACATATAAACATCATATAAACAATATATAACACGTTAGAAGATCCATTGGCAAGTGAAGAGACCAGAATACCCCTTAGCACAAAAATAGGAATTTTGTCCTAGGATGAACCTAGACATGGTGCTGCTCCAGATTCATTTTTGCCATGATGTGACATGACTTATAAATGTGTCATATGATCATATAAATCCGTTGGAAGAAGACCAAATAAGAATGAGAAGTCCAAATGGTGAAATTACCAAGATAACCCTTATAAAGGTCAATAAGCTTCACCACCGTGTCAACTCAGTTTTTATCCGTGTCAAGCATGCTTCTCCTCAGCCAATTAGATTCTAAATTGAATAAGGATCATGTGGGCTTTTGAATGACTCAATTTGGAGTTCATTTGCTCAAGATATGAACCAAAACCTGCAATAGAATACTAAACCGAGCAATTTGCCTTATATTGTAAGTCATATGACTTCAAGGCTTGGTTAGATCATATAATTAACATGTATTGGCATATATATCATCTAAGATCAGTTTGAACATATCTTGATTTAGACATGTGATTGAATTGGCCAAGTTCAATCTCATGATCTTAATCAAACTTGTTCAATCTTGATTCATTCAATCAATTTCACATTTAGCTCATAAATTCTAGCTCATAAATTCAATCTCATGCACACATATACTTTAAACGTTATACACACATACATGCTCACATATGCATTTTGCAATATATCACAACAATCTACATGCTCACATATGCATTTTGCAATCATTCAAACATGATATATCACAACAATCTCCCCCTTTTGATGATTTGCAAAATTACCCCACATATGTGTATATTAAGCATCTAAATCAAGTATAAGCTTCTCTTTAAATCAAGTTAAGCTGCTCCCCCTTAATGTGTTATCTCCCCCTTAACATCCTTAATGTGTTATCTCCCCCTTAACATGATATACATATATCTCTCCCCCTTAATTTTGTAAATTATGCAAAAGACTGAATTGATTCAGCAATACCCAGAAAGTAGTTAGTTGTAAGCAATTAATCCAAGTCTTGCACGTAAATGCTCAAAGATAGCTTGATTAAGGGGTTTAGTGAATATGTCAGCTACTTGTTGATCAGTTCTAACATGTTCAATGTGTATATGTCCAAGATTAACATGATCACGGAGAAAATGATAACGTACTTCTATATGCTTTGCCTTAGAGTGTAGTACAGGGTTTTTAGACAAATTTATAGCACTTGTACTATCACAGTAGATGGGGATATTATTTACTTGTATTTCAAAGTCTGAAAGTTGTTGTTTAATCCATAATAGTTGAGTACAACATAGACTTAAAGCCATATATTCTGCTTCAGTAGTAGAAAGTGCAACACTAGATTGTTTCTTTGAAAACCAAGATATTAGTGAGTTTCCTAGGAATTGACATGTTCCACTAGTGCTCTTTCTATCTACTCTACATCCACCATAATCTGCATCTGAATATGCATGTAGACTTAGACTAGATTGTCTATCATACCATAAGCCTAATGTTGGTGTATGTTGAAGATATCTAAATATTCTTTTTACAGCTTTAAAGTGTGACAACTTAGGCATACTTTGAAATCTTGCACACATACATACTGCAAACATAATATCAGGTCTACTAGCAGTTAGATATAGCAATGAACCAATCATAGACCTATATAGTTTTTCATCAAATGCAACACCATTTTCATCTTTGTCTAATTTTGTTGAAGTACACATTGGTGTTGGAGATGGTTTCAAGTTTTCAAAGTTGAATTTCTTTATCATATCTCTTATGTATTTGGCTTGATTGATATGTATACCACTTGATGTTTGTTTTATTTGCAAGCCTAAGAAATAGTTTAATTCACCAACCATAGACATTTCAAACTCAGACTTCATACAATCTTCAAAGTCTTTTACTAAGTTAGGATTAGTTGAACCAAAGATTATGTCATCTACATATATTTGTATTACAAGCAAATCTTTGTCTTTCTTTTTCAAGAATAAGGTACTATCTATGGTTCCTCTTTGAAAGTTGTTACTTAGTAAAAAGTTGGCAAATCTTTCATACCATGCACGGGGGGCTTGTTTCAAACCATATAAGGCTTTTTTAAGTTTATATACATGATTAGGGTTCTTTGGATCTTCAAAGCCTGGTGGTTGTTTAACAAAAACTTCTTCTTGGATATAGCCATTTAAGAATGCACTCTTAACATCCATTTGGAATAATTTGATGTTATTATAACATGCAAAAGCTAATAAGAGGCGTATGGATTCTAATCTTGCTACGGGGGCAAATGTTTCATCGTAATCAATACCCTCTTCTTGATTATATCCTTGAGCTACAAGTCTTGCTTTATTTCTTACTACAACCCCTTGTTCATTCATTTTGTTCCTAAACACCCATTTAGTTCCAATGATTGATTTATCCTCAGGTTTAGGTACTAAATCCCACACATTGTTTCTTTCAAATTGGTTTAACTCTTCATGCATTGCATCTATCCAATATGCATCGTTTAAGGCATCATTCACATTCTTGGGTTCAATTTGGGATATAAGTGCATGCCATTGATCATATTCATTAGGATCTATTTGCCTACGTGTTCTAACCCCTTGATTTACATCTCCTATGATAAGTTCTTGAGGATGCTTTTGTTTATCTCTTATTTGCCACCAATTACTTGGTTGTGCATCTTCAATAGGTTCATGATGTTCAATAGGTTGGTTAGGCACATTTTCTTCATTATGTTCTCGTGTAGGGGGAGTTTGAACTTCATGCATTTCAAGAGTTTGATTTGGTGTTTCAATTTGATCATTTGTAGGTGGTAGGATAAGTTCATCTTCATCATGAAGTATTTGATCATTTGGTACATAGATTTCATGTTGATTACTTGTTTGGAGATATGCATTTTCATTGAACTTCACATGTATAGATTCAACTATCTTTCTTGTTTGTGCATTATAACATCTATATGCTTTAGAGTTCATTGAATATCCCACAAATATATGTTCATCAGACTTAGGATCAAACTTATCTAAGTTATCTTTTGTGTTCAATACAAAGCATTTACAACCAAAGACTTTTAGATAGTTTACTTTTGGGAGTCGTCCATTTAAGATTTCAAATGGTGTTTTGTTCAATTTCTTTCTTATTGATAGTCTGTTGATCATATAACTTGAAGTGTTTACTGCTTCAGCCCATAAGAATTTAGGTACTTTGTTTTCTACCATCATTGTTCTTGCTACTTCTTGAATAGTCCTATTCTTTCTTTCAACTACACCATTAAGTTGAGGAGTTCTTGGTGGGGAGAATTCATGTTTTATACCCTTTTCATTACAGAATTTGATTAATTCACTATTTTTAAACTCACCACCTCTATCACTCCTTATCTTAATAACATGTGATTCATGTTCATTTTCAAGTTGTCTAATTAGATTAGCTATAGATGATGCACTTTCATCTTTTGAAGCAAGAAACAATGTCCAAGTATATCTTGAGAAATCATCAACTATTACACATACATAATAACTTCCACCTAAGCTTCTTGTTCTACATGGACCAAATAAGTCTATATGCAAGAGTTCTAGTATTCTTGATGTTGTGACCTCGGTTTTAGGCTTAAGGGATTCTCTAACATGTTTGCCTTTGATACAAGATTCACATAGTTGAAAATCATTCAAGTTAAGTTTAGGCAATCCTTTAACAAGACTTTTAGCGTGTAGTTTTTCTAAGGTTGATATACCAATGTGTCCTAAACGTCTATGCCAAAGATTGGGATCAGATTCATGTGAAACAAGACATTTTGTGTTACTACTTAGCATATCATCCATGTTAAGCACATATATGTTTCCTTCACGTTTTCCTTTTAACACAACTTGATTGTTTTTATCCATTATCTTACAAGAAGTGGAGGAGAAGAGAACATTCAAGTTGTTGTCACATAGTTGAGAAACACTTAAAAGCTCAAAGGTTAAGTTACTTACAAGTAGGACGTTTTTGATCTCAAACTTGTTTGGATCACCAACCTTGCCTTTGCCAATTATTTGGCCTTGGTTGTTGTCTCCAAAGGTAACTTTGCCACCTTTTGCAACGTTCTTAAGTGTGCTAAACAAATTTTTGTTGCCCGTCATATGTCTTGAGCAACCACTATCAACTATCCAATTGGTTTTGTTCTTTTCATCTTCTTTGTTGTTATAACCAGCAACTTGTCTTTCTTTGATGTTATGTACCTACAAATGTAAATAACAACTTAGGTACCCTTTGATTTTGGGTCCTTTCAAGGTTAGACAAGTTAAGTTCATGTTAGTGTACCTTTAGGTACCCAAACTTGAACAACCTTTCTTGGTTTTGAAATGTTAAAATCATGTTGCATATAATGAACAAATAGTGGATTTTGATACATAGAATATGATGGAAAAGGGGCTGCACATTTATGTCTAGTTGAATAAGCATTGTAAGTTCTATATGCATTTGAATGTTGCCATGTATATGAGTTGTATCTTGGCCGTGTATAAGCATTGAATTTAGGCCGTGTATACGCAAGATATTGTGTGTGTCTAGGCCGTGTGTTGTAAACTGATTTAGGCCGAGAGTATGTCATGTTCTTCACATAAGCATGTTGTTGCATATAAGGCATAACTTGAGCAGATTTCATACTACTTTGTTTAGGCATTCTTGTATACATGTAAGCATGGTTTCTAGGTGTATTTGCCTTCCTATATGTTGATGCATTTTGCAATCTTTGTGATGAAGGTGGTGTGGGCAGAATAGGTTCATTTCTAAATGCATTTGGCCTATATTTCATGTTGGTTGAAGATGATACAAATGTTGTTTCCTTAGGTGTGTATTCAGCTTCTTTAACATATCCAAGACCTTGTTTGTCATTTCCATGCTTTTGAGATGCAATAAGAGTGTCTAACATGTTGGAACCATCCTTAAATTGTTCTAAAGATTTGTTCAAGTCTAGGTTGCATGCTTTTAATGATTCAAATTCAGTTTGTATTTCATGTAATTTAGACTTTAAAACGTTGAAATCAACACATTGCACACATTGCACATTTTCATGTTTGTTCTTAAGTTCCTTAATCTGATTTTGCATTGAACTAATAGTGTTAGATGATTCAAGTTGAAGAACTTCTAGTTGAGAAGTTAGATTCAAGTTAGACGTCTCCAACTTGTTCTTCTCCTCAACTATTCTTTTCTTCTCCTTGGATAGCTTCTTATATCTATCATGCAACTTTTCTAATTCATCCAACAATTCATCTTGAGTAAAATCACATTCAGAGTCAGAATCGAATATTACCTCATTTGTAGACTTTGAAGCCAAACATGTTTGTGCAACTTCAGGTTCCTCCTCGGATTCGGATGAAGATGTGTCATCCCAAGTGCTTGCCTTAAGAGCTTTCTTCCTCCTTTGCTTAGGTTCTACTCTAGTTTGTGTCCTTGTCTTTTCATCCATGTCACGGTTTTTGTTCTTGTTTGGACAATCATATGATATGTGTCCTTGTTTGCCACATTCATAACACTTAAGTTCTTTATCATACCATTTACCATCTTGTTTGTTAGATTTCACATTGATAGGGGCAGCTGATTTTGCTTGTCTTTTAGTTGGTCTTTTCTTGAAAAACTTCCTTAAACGCCTAGCTAACAACATTATGTCTTCTTCATCACTTTCATCATCACTTTCATACTCGGCTTGATTAGATGATTCGGGTTCATTTGTTACAAATGCAAGTGATTTAGACTTGTTACTAGTTTCAGCCTTTCTTATATTCAACTTGTTTTCATAAACTTTTAAAGAACCTATCAATTCATCAAGTTTTATTTGAGAAAGATCTTTGCTTTCTTCAATGGCACTAACTTTGGCATCCCATTCAATTGGCAAACTTCTCAAAACTTTTTGCACTTTTTCTTTCATCAAAAACGTTTTACCAAGGGATTCAAGTGAGTTGTATAAGTTTGTAAGCCTTAAATCCATATCAACAATTGATTCATTAGGCAGTAAATGAAATGTTTCAAGTGTAGTCATTAACATGTTAATCTTTGATTCCTTCACTTGATTAGTTCCTTCATGCTTCATTTCAAGACATTTCCACATATCCTTTGCACTTAAACATGAAGAGACATAGGCAGATTCACTCCTACTTAAACCATTCAACAATAATTGCATTGCTTTAGCATTAAGACTCATTTTCTTTTTATCTTCATCACTCCAATCTTTTCTATATTTCTCAACTTCTTGTGATAAGCCATCAATTATAACATGCTTAGTAGGCACATAAGGTCCATCTTCAATGATAGACCACAAGTCTATATCAATAGCCATTAAGAACAATTTCATCCTAAGTTTCCAATGACTAAAGTTTTCTCCATCAAAAAGAGGTGGTCTTTGTGTGGACATGCCTTCTAATTCTATTTTCATGTGTGACTTAGACATGCTTCTTAGTGTGTGAGAAAACGTTTAAAACACTTATAAGAAGGAAAGAAAGTGTCACCTTGTTGTCGATACCAAATATGAAGAATATAAGACAACCAGAAAATTTCCAACAACTTTGCAACTTGGAGTGTAAACTGTTTTCAGCTCAAATAAGAATATGGTGCTCAACCTCGCTCTGATACCACTTGTTGGACCTGTATAGCACCACTAGAGGGGGGGGTGAATAGTGGGTTAGCGGAAATTACACTACAATTACCTTCAAAAAATTGTTTGAAGACCCCTTTGCCTCTTTAGCCTCAGGTTCTGGAATTTCCAGAAACAGTTCAATGTTTTGAGTGCTTTGGTTGAACCACTTATACACCTGTGCAAGCTCTCAAACTTGGCAGAGATCAAGTTTAGAATGTTTATAGTATGTCATAAAAATTTCAATCAATTCCAAGCAAGTTAGCACGTTCAAATAAGCAAGAAAAGTAAAGTGTGCAATTCTGGCAGTTTCAGGCAGAATGTTAGCTTAACTTCAAACGATGATATCTCAAAATCTACCCGTGCTATTTTGATGAATCTTATGTCAAATTAAACCTTATGATGTCTAGTTTAATTTGATATAAGGCTCACTTCAAGATTCGCAGGATAACCTATTCAAATTGAACAAGTTTTGCACACTGGTCAGAATTGTTCACAGAATGTAGCAACAATTTTGTGAAGACGATTTGAATATGCTAAACTCCTTAGAATTTAGTGATTCTTGCGGCTAATGAAAGCTAACACATTGAAGTATAATATATCCAAAATTCATGCAATTCTAAGACTGTTTGCTTGTTCAATGATGCGTGCCAAGTTAGTGTAATTCTCAGGCAGAAAACAGTAAGTGCAGGAAATAAGTAAAGAACACAAGGAATTATCCTGGTTCGGTCAATGTGACCTACTCCAGTCCCAAGAGACACCTTCTCTTGGATTTCACTAAACACCAAACACCAAAGTCACCTTACAAAGCCAAAGGAAGAAGCTTTTCACCAACTTCTTCAAGAGACTTCACCAAAACAAACAGCAACTAGTTTGTTTCACCTTTGCACCTTTGCACCTTTTGCTCACCTCTAAGGAGTAAGCTTTATACACCAGCTTCTCCCTTACAATATGTCGTTTAAAAGGTGTTGAAATGACAAGAAATGAAGAACTATACAATCATAAAGCTTGCTGCAAATGTGTTCTTCAATATAGAAGAATAGAAGAGAAGAATGGAGACAAAGAGCTGAATGTCTTGCTTGCTTTTCTTTTGTTTTTCGTTGGTGCCCCTTTACTCTTCATCTTTGGAGCTATTTATAGCCAAGAGGACAGCCTAAAGGCTCCTCTAAGAGACGTTGGAATGGCTTGAGAAATGGAGAAAATTCAGCACTTTTCTAGCTAGTCAAATGAAGCTTATCTTTTGTTGCTTTGAATTGGTCTTCCAGCCGAAATCTTATCCTTCATCTTATGCCATTATAGCCGTTGAAATGAGGTGGAAAAACAGCTTCATTTGAACGTTTAAAAAGCAGCTCCAATCAGCAATTTCCATGTGTAAATAACTTGCCATGTGTGCAGCTGAATTGGCATATATTTTGAACAACTTTGGCTTCTCAATTTGAATGTCAAATGGCCGTTGGAATGTAGCTAAAAGATAGAGAGAATTCAGCTTGACTTGGTCTTCAATAGCCGTTGCATATAGCTTCTTTGATTGAGAGACTTTTGCTTCAAATTTGCTACATTGTAGGACTTGTTTTTGTCACTCATCATAATCTGAATTTTGACCATATAACATACGAAATTTTTCTTCATTTTTGAGCCAAGTAGCCGTTGAAATATATGCAAGGATAACCATTTGAAATCAGCAACAAAATAGGATTTCTTTCAACTTGCTTTGACTTGTTCAAAATCTGAACGTTTGAACATGATTTGTACGCCAATATCCATCAATATCCGTGTGCACACATATAATATATAGTCATTTATGTCTTCAACATGTAGCATAGAATACCATATGAAGAATGCCAAGAATTCCAAGAAAACCATAGATGTGATAACCATAATATAAGAATTCCATTTGAGATACCATGCTGCCCGTTTCCATAAATATAGGGCACGTACCATATGTGACATAAACACATATAAACATCATATAAACAATATATAACACGTTAGAAGATCCATTGGCAAGTGAAGAGACCAGAATACCCCTTAGCACAAAAATAGGAATTTTGTCCTAGGATGAACCTAGACATGGTGCTGCTCCAGATTCATTTTTGCCATGATGTGACATGACTTATAAATGTGTCATATGATCATATAAATCCGTTGGAAGAAGACCAAATAAGAATGAGAAGTCCAAATGGTGAAATTACCAAGATAACCCTTATAAAGGTCAATAAGCTTCACCACCGTGTCAACTCAGTTTTTATCCGTGTCAAGCATGCTTCTCCTCAGCCAATTAGATTCTAAATTGAATAAGGATCATGTGGGCTTTTGAATGACTCAATTTGGAGTTCATTTGCTCAAGATATGAACCAAAACCTGCAATAGAATACTAAACCGAGCAATTTGCCTTATATTGTAAGTCATATGACTTCAAGGCTTGGTTAGATCATATAATTAACATGTATTGGCATATATATCATCTAAGATCAGTTTGAACATATCTTGATTTAGACATGTGATTGAATTGGCCAAGTTCAATCTCATGATCTTAATCAAACTTGTTCAATCTTGATTCATTCAATCAATTTCACATTTAGCTCATAAATTCTAGCTCATAAATTCAATCTCATGCACACATATACTTTAAACGTTATACACACATACATGCTCACATATGCATTTTGCAATATATCACAACAATCTACATGCTCACATATGCATTTTGCAATCATTCAAACATGATATATCACAACAAACCAGCCTTGTGAACTTCCTTTAGACTTAACTAAGTTGCATTTAGCCATCTTAGAATTAGTTAGATCACTTGCATCCAAAAACAGAAAAAGGAAAAAGAACAACCAGTCCAAAACCGTGTGGATTAAAACAACTTTAAAAAGCTCATTTGAAATCTTGCTATATGCTAATGGCTTTATCTTTTTGTTGATTTCAAATGTTTCAAACAACTTGTTGGACTTAGATACATTCTGAAATTTAGGAATTGTTTAAGCCCCACATTGTTAAAGAGCTATCCAATTGTTGTTTTAGATCAATTTCTGAACTTACATTGCACTGTATACAATTTGATCTTGTTGTAATTGTGAATTGAATTCCCACTACATAGTGTTTAGCCGTGTTGTGTACGAGGAACTTTCAAATTCCAAATACAACTAATCTTGTGCAATTAAAGGCCGTGGGCAATGTCTCATGTAGGCCGTGAGCAGTAGTCTCACAACAATCAAGCAAAACCGTCCAAAGAAAGAAAATTAAGCTTGATTGAGAAATACGCGAGAGAAAAGCCAAAATTGTCAACAAGTAAGAGGCAAGACAAGGAGAGAATTGCACAAGAAAGCCAAGTGAGGAAAAGCCCAAAGTTAAACGTAGCATAAAGGGAAAATCCCGTGCAAAGCTCAAAAGAAAGAAAGTGCCCAAACCAAACCCCAAAGTGTTGTAGTTTTGAAATATTGAAAGTTTCTAAAGCAAACCCTTGCTAGCACTTTGTTTGTGTGACTTTACTTTCACTTTGCTACAATTGATAATTGCATATGCTGTAAAGTAAATTAAGGGATTGTCTTAAAACAACCCCGTAGATTTCTTTCAGCCGAACAACAATTTGACTTCTGTGATTTACTTGAATCTTTAGGAGATATAGTCCAAATTGCTGTTTTGAACAATTGTCAACATAAAGTAGAGTATTTGCATCTTGTCAATATTTTATTTGGCTTTCGAGATTGTTTTCTGAATCATGGGTCCCCAACAGAAAGATAATGCATCATCCCCGTCCCCATCTACACCTGTCCCATCCCCAGTCCCTGTTACCCTCGAGAATATACAACAAACACTCACTTTCCTTGTTAATCAATTTGGTTTAATGAGAAGTGACATAGAGGATAACAAACAAAGGCTAAGCAGAGTAGAAAAACCTACCTCAGAACAAAAGGAACCTAGTGTACCTTTTCAAGAAGGCACCTCTTATGATCATGAGTCTCATGTTGAACGCAGAAAAAGCACATCACTTAGAGGTAGAGGTAGAGGTCGAGGTAGTAATGGTGGTCGTAGGAACCTTTCTTTTGAGGAAAGATTTGATAGTCTCCCTGAGTATAATGAAGAAACCTACGTAGAAGAGAGATATAATGAACGTCAACCTGCAGAACAACTTGAAGAAGAATACATCACTACTAAACTGACAATTCCCCCCTTCCATGGAAAAAGTGACCCTGAAACATATTTGCAATGGGAAACAAAGGTAGATCATATGTATTCTTGCACTAACTATTCTGAATTGGCCAAAGTGCGGTATGCAACTTTTGAATTTGTAGATTATGCTTTACTTTGGTGGGAACAACTGAAGAACACCAGGAGAAGAACAAGACAACCCCCTGTTGTCACTTGGTCCGAGCTGAAACAAGAGATGAGGAAGAGATTCATATCTCCTTCCTATGAAAGAAGCGTCTTCCAAAAATTGCAACAACTTTCTCAAGGTAATAGATCTGTCGATGAATTTTATAAAGAGTTAGAACATTTGCTTACCAGGGCTAACATAGAAGAAGCGGAGGAAGCCACCATGGCTAGATTTCTAGCTGGCTTGAATAAAGAAATTGCATTTAAGGTGGAACTTACACCTTACTCAGATCTGGCTTCTATGGTTCACATTGCTGAGAAAGTGGAAAGACAACTGAAGGTTAAAACTTCTAACCCTTCTTTTCGGACTAATCCTTTGAGTTTTCCTAGAACGCAGCCCAGGACTCCATTCCGTCCACAACAAGGTCAAGGCCGTGGATCCCAAGGAAAACCAACCCAGAACGTCCAAAATCGTCCAAAGCTTCCAATCACTGATAAAGGCAAAGCCAAGGTGGAAGGTACGTCTAATTTTAAGACTCGTGATATTCAATGTTTTAAATGCTTAGGAAAAGGTCATTTTGCTAATCAATGCCCCAACCCTAAACGCATCTTGTTTATTGAAGAGTCTAATGAGTATTACTCTGAGGAAGAATTGGAAGAGAGTGAAGAAAAACAAGAAATTGAGCAAACATGTGAGGAAGAAGAAGAGATTATTGAAGAGATTAATGAATGTGAAACAAAAGAGTTCTTAGTTGTCCGTCGAGCCCTAAGTGCCCAAATTAAAACTGAAGAACCTGAAATACAACGAGAGAACATATTCCACATTCACTGTATGGTTAAGAAGAAAGTCTGCACCTTAATCATTGACTCCGGGTCATGTACGAATGTTGCAAGTTTTGAACTTGTTAGGAAACTTGAGTTACCTTTAATTAATCACCCCCGTCCTTATAGACTTACGTGGCTTAATGAGTGTGGTGAAGTTAAAGTAACAAAGCAAGTCCTAGTTCCTTTGTCAATTGGTGGGTATTCTGCTGAGGTGTTATGTGACGTAGCCCCTATGCAATCAAGTCATATCTTATTAGGTAGACCGTGGCAATTTGACAACAAGGTTACATATGATGGTTACCTAAATAGATATTCCTTTAGGCATAACAACAAACTGTTCAAATTAAATGCCTTACCCCCGCACAAAGTTTTTGAGGATCAACAACGAATGTTAAAAAGCCATAATGATCCTAAAGAAAAGGAACTGGAAAGGATTTTCATCAAAGAAAACGAACTGAAAACTTCTCATCTTAAAATTGAACCGAAAGAAATCAAAGTTTCTGCTGAACCATCTCTAAAGAAAAGTGCATTCTTTGCATCTCAAAGCGAGGTATTCCATGCTATCAATTCAAACAAAACTGTTTATATCTTGCTTTACAAAGAAACTATGTTCTCTTCATCTGAAATACCATCTACTTTACCAAGTGAAGTTGCATCTTTACTTCAAGAATTTTCCAGCTTGTTTCCTGAAGGAGATCCCCCAGGTTTACCACCTCTAAGAGGCATTGAGCATCAAATAGATTTCATTCCAGGAGCTGTTCTGCCAAACAGACCTGCCTATAGAGCCAATCCAGAGGAAACTAAGGAAATCCAAAAGCAAGTTGAGGAATTATTGAGCCAAGGTAAAGTAAGAGAGAGTATGAGTCCGTGTGCTGTTCCTGTAATCATTGTCCCTAAGAAAGATGGAACTTGGAGAATGTGTACTGACTGTAGAGCCATCAATAAGATCACTGTGAAGTATAGGTACCCTATTCCTAGGTTGGATGACATGTTGGATATGTTGCATGGGTCTAGGTGCTTTAGCAAAGTAGATATTAAGCAAGGATATTTCCAAGTGAGAATTAGGGAAGGTGATGAATGGAAAACTGCCTTTAAGACTAAGTTTGGATTGTATGAGTGGCTAGTTATGCCCTTTGGTTTAACCAATGCCCCTAGTACCTTCATGAGGTTAATGAATGAGGTCTTAAGGAAATTCATAGGGAAATTTGTAGTAGTTTACTTTGATGACATTCTTATCTACTCCAAAACCCTAGGTGAACACCTGAACCATCTAAGAGCCGTTTTTGTCACCCTACAGAAAGAGAAGCTGTATGCTAATTTCAAGAAGTGTTCTTTCTGTCTGGAGAAGGTTACATTCTTAGGATTTGTGATTAGTGCTGAAGGAATTGAAGTGGATCAAGAGAAGGTTAAATCCATAACTGAGTGGCCAACCCCTAAGTCTGCTGGAGATATTAGGAGTTTTCATGGATTAGCTAGTTTCTATAGACGTTTTGTGAAGGATTTCTCTACCATAGCTGCACCCTTGAATGAATTAGTCAAGAAAGATGTAAGATTTGAATGGGGAGAATCACAACAACAAGCCTTTGAGGAACTTAAGAAACGTCTAACTTCTGCACCCATCCTGAGATTGCCCAATTTTGATGAAATGTTTGAAGTTGAATGTGATGCCAGTGGAGTTGGCATTGGAGCTGTATTGCATCAAGGTAACAAACCTGTTGCCTACTTTAGTGAGAAATTGAAAGGAGCTTCTATCAATTATTCAACCTATGATAAAGAATTGTACGCACTTGTCCGTTCTTTACAAACTTGGCAACATTATCTGCAACCTAAGGAATTTGTGATCCATACTGATCATGAAAGCCTTAAGTATCTAAAGGGTCAAGGAAAACTGAACAAAAGACATGCCAAGTGGGTTGAATTCATTGAACAATTCCCTTATGTGATCAAGTATAAACAAGGAAAAGAAAATGTTGTTGCTGATGCCTTATCTCGTCGTTATACTTTGATTACTACTCTTTCATGTAACATGTTTGGTTTTGAATCTATCAAAGAGATGTATCATTCTGATCATGACTTTAGTTCTATATATCAAGCATGCGTTGAGTCTCCTTTTGCCAAATATTACTTGCATGATGGTTACTTGTTTAAAGAACATAAGTTATGTGTACCAATGTGTTCATTAAGAGAGTTGTTGATGAAAGAAGCTCATGGAGGAGGTTTGATGGGTCATTTTGGCTCGTTAAAGACTTTGGAAACACTTAAGGAACATTTCTTCTGGCCGCATATGAGAGCACATGTTGATAAGATATGTGACCAATGTATTACTTGCAAGCAAGCAAAGTGTAGAACACAACCACATGGATTGTACACTCCTTTATCTGTTCCAAGCTCGCCTTGGACTGATATTTCTATGGACTTTGTATTGGGATTGCCTCGATCCAAAACTGGTAAAGATAGCATCTTTGTTGTTGTTGATAGATTTTCCAAAATGGCACATTTCATTGCATGTAAGAAGGTTGATGATGCTATTCATATTGCTGACTTGTTCTTTAAGGAAATTGTTAGATTGCATGGCATGCCACGTACGATTGTTAGTGATAGAGATACAAAGTTTCTAAGTCATTTCTGGCGTGTTTTGTGGAGTAAACTTGGTACTAAATTGTTATTTTCCACAACTGCTCACCCACAAACCGATGGACAAACTGAAGTCGTTAATAGAACTTTGTCTCAACTTTTACGTGTTGTCATTCAAAAGAATCTAAAGAATTGGGAAGATTGCTTAGCTTACATTGAGTTTGCATACAATAGAGTTGTTCATAGTGGAACATTGCATTCTCCTTTTGAAGTTGTTTATGGCTTTAACCCTTTGTCCCCGCTTGATCTTGTTCCCATACCTGTTCATGAACGTGTTAGTTTAGATGGTGAACGAAAAGCAAAACTTGTGAAAGAATTGCATGAAAAGGTTAAGTCACAACTTGAAGCTAAGAATAAAGTGTATGCCAATAGAGCCAACAGGAATCGTAAAGTTGTTATATTTGAACCTGGTGATCTTGTTTGGTTACACTTGAGAAAAGAAAGATTTTCTAAAGAAAGGGACTCCAAATTGAAGCCAAGAGGCGATGGTCCGTTCAAAGTGTTGAAACAGCTTGGTGATAATGCCTATGTTCTCGATCTTCCTGAAGAAAGGTATGGTCCTATCTCTAAAACTTTTAATGTTGCTGACCTTTCTCCGTTTAGTGTTGATTCAGATTCGAGGACGAATCCTTTTCAAGTGGGAGGGAATGATGAGCTACAGCCTAACCTTGTGGATGCAAACACTAACGATGACACTTCATTGCCCCACAATGGTCCCATAACAAGGAGTATGGCTAAGAAATTGTTACATTGTGTTGAATCATTCCTTTACAGGCATTAAGAGGATGAGCCAAGCAAAGATGACATCCATTGGGTTTATATGATACAAGCTATGATCTAGTTGTATCAAATGCATGTTGTACATACCTTTATATGTTCCTTTTAATATTCTTAGTTTGTTAACTTTGTTTTAGGATAGTTGTGTTGTATTCTTGCCCTAACCTTTCAGGTACACGTTTAACTTGAAGATGCAAACCAAACCTGAATTTTTGTCCAAACAAAGAAGTGAAATTCAAGTAGCTTGCAAGCAAGGTGCTTAACAAGCACTCATGACAACTCCAACCAAAGTTCTTCACGTTGAAACAAGAATGAGGAAGCAGCTCAAGCCTTCAACCAATAGAAAGAAGTCTACCAAATGATTTAACCAATCACAATCAAGCTAGAAAATTCAACAAGCTGCTCAAGCAAAGGATCCAATCACAAACAAGAAGATTTTCGGCTGGTTCATAAACTATTATGTTTGAAAATTCAACACAAAGCAAGAACCAATCAAGGCTGAGTTTTATCCAAGCTGCTCACTCCAACATCCAATCAGAATTCTTGGTTGAATTCAAGCAAGAAAGAAACGTTTTCTAAGGGGAATTATGTTTGAAAATTCAACACCAAAATGAGAACCAATCAAGGACAAGTTCTAGCCAAGCTGCACACTCCCTTAACCAATCAAAATTTTGGCTGAATCTTGCAAGGAGGAGAACGTATGATTTGAGCCAAAATCCTTGAAAATTCAAACTACAACTCACAACCAATCAAGACCAAGTTTCAAGCAAGCTGCTCATTGTTTAAACCAATCAAAAATCTGGCTCAAGACAAGCAAAGAAAAAGGAGGAAGCAACCAGCTCTTTGTCACCGAAAGTTGCTCCAACTTGTTCCAAAAGAAAGCATGCTAATCATAGGCTTGTACTTTGTATTTTAGACTTTGTACCTTATGTATTTTAGTTGGTTATAAGTAGTTTAGAAGCTGAATGTAAAGAACAACACTTATCAAATTATCAAAAAAACCAGAATTTCTTTCAAGGAGTTTTCAACATTTCAAGTTGAGGTTTAAAGCCACCAAACGGTTTTCTTGCAAGTTCCAGCCTAGAACTTGTTTGCATTCACTTCATCATTTGGTTTACAGCATCTTAGGGTCTCATTGAGGTTTTAGATGTGTTGGAGTGCCAAAGGGGAAGAGGTTTGGCAAAGATTGAGCCAAGAACAAAGGTTAAAGCTTAAAGGGTGTCTTTGAGATGTTCTTTGACATAGCTTGGGTTCAAATCAATTTGGGATAGGAGACAACATCCTTGGCAAACGTTTTCAGCCCCCATTTGGCTCATCATTAGTTGTTCTTTTTAATATTGTTGGTTGGTTAACCATGTTTTTGGATAGTTTGTGTTGTATTATTGCCTTGTCTTTCAGGTACACGTACTTAGCTTGAAAATGCAATTAGAACCTGAATTTTTGTTCAAGCAAGGAGGTGATAAGCAAGTAGCTTACAAGCAAGGTGGTGACAAGCACTCATGTCAAATTCAAGAATTGCTCTTCACGTTGGAATGGATGGACAAGCTGCTCATTTCATGAACCAATTGGAAGAAGTCTTGCAAATCTTCAAACCAATCAAAAAACAAGCAAAGAGACAAGCAAGCAAGCTTCACAACAAATGAACCAATCAAATTGAGATTGCTAAGGCCTAACTCACGCAAAGGAAGGGTTGAAAATTCAAAGACCAACTTGCAACCAATCAAAGGCATTGCAAACCAAGTTGCTCAAAGTAGTATCCAATCAAAATTGATCTAGAAATATGGTTGAAACAAGCAAAGAATGCATGGCAAGCAACCAGAATTCTTGGAACAAAAGTTGTTCAAAAAGCAAGCATGTCATTTAGTCTTGTACTTTGTACATTAAAACTTGTACTTTTTGTAAATTTCGTTTTGCATAAATAGCATAGGAATCAGATTGTAAACATAACAATTAACAACCATTATCAAACATATTTCAATCAAATTTCCTTCAAGGAGTTCACAACTATTTCTTAGTTGAAGTTTGAAACCACTTACGGTTTTCTTTCAAGTTCCTAGCCTAGAACTTGTTAGTATTTGCTTCATCTTTTGGTTTACAGCATCTTAGGGTCTCAATGAGGTTTTAGATGTGTTGGAGTGCCAAAGAGGAAGAGGTGTTGGCATAAATTGAGCCAAGAACAAACGGTTACAGTTCAAGGGGTGTCATTGGGATGTTCTTTGCCATAGCTTTTGTTCAAATCAGTTTGGAGTAGAAGACAAAGTCCTTGGCAACGTTTTCTAGCCTTCATTTGGCTCATCAGCACTTTAATCATTGACTCCGGTTCATGTACCAATGTTGCAAGTTTTGAACTTGTTAGGAAACTTGAGTTACCTTTAATTAATCGCCCCTGTCCTTATAGACTTACATGGCTTAATGAGTGTGGTGAAGTTAAAGTAACAAAGCAAGTCCTAGTTTCTTTATCAATTGGTGGGTATTCTGCTGAGGTGTTATGTGATGTAGCCCCTAAGCAATCAAGTCATATCTTATTAGGTAGACCGTGGCAATTTGACAACAAGGTTACATATGATAGTTACCTGAATAGATATTCCTTTAGGCATAACAACAAACTGTTCAAATTAAATGCCTTGCCCCCGCAAAAAGTCTTTGAAGATCAACAACGAATGTTAAAAAGCCATAATGATCCTAAAGAAAAGGAACTGGAAAGGATTTTCATCAAAGAAAACCAACTGAAAACTTCTCATCTTAAAATTGAACCGAAAGAAATCAAAGTTTCTGCTGAACCATCTCTAAAGAAAAGTGCATTCTTTGCATCTCAAAGCGAGGTATTCCATGCTATCAATTCAAACAAAACTGTTTATATCTTGCTTTACAAAGAAACTATGTTCTCTTCATCTGAAATACCATCTACTTTACCAAGTGAAGTTGCATCTTTACTTCAAGAATTTTCCAGCTTGTTTCCTGAAGGAGATCCCCCAGGTTTACCACCTCTAAGAGGCATTGAGCATCAAATAGATTTCATTCCAGGAGCTGTTCTACCAAACAGACCTGCCTATAGAGCCAATCCAGAGGAAACTAAGGAAATCCAAAAACAAGTTGAGGAATTATTGACCCAAGGTAAAGTAAAAGAGAGTATGAGTCCTTGTGCTGTTCATGTTATCATTGTCCCTAAGAAAGATGGAACTTGGAGAATGTGTACTGATTGTAGAGCCATCAATAAGATCACTGTGAAGTATAGATACCCTATTCCTAGGTTGGATGACATGTTGGATATGTTACATGGGTCTAGATGCTTTAGCAAAGTAGATCTTAAACAAGGTTATTTCCAAGTGAGAATTAGGGAGGGTGATGAATGGAAAACTGCCTTTAAGACTAAATTTGGATTGTACGAATGGTTAGTTATGCCCTTTGGTTTAACCAACGCCCCTACTACTTTCATGAGGTTAATGAATGAGGTCTTAAGGAAATTCATAGGAAAATTTGTAGTAGTTTACTTTGATGACATTCTTATCTACTCCAAAACCCTAAGTGAACATCTGAACCATCTTAGAGCTGTTTTTGTCACCCTACAGAAAGAAAAGTTGTATGCTAATTTCAAGAAGTGTTCTTTCTGTCTAGAGAAGGTTACATTCTTAGGATTTGTGATTAGTGCTGAAGGAATTGAAATGGACCAAGAGAAAGTTAAATCCATAACTGAGTGGCCAACCCCTAAGTCTGCTGGAGATGTTAGGAGTTTTCATGGATTACCTAGCTTCTATAGACGTTTTGTGAAGGATTTCTCTACCATAGCTGCACCCTTGAATGAGTTAGTCAAGAAAGATGTAAGTTTTGAATGGGGAGAATCACAACAACAAGCCTTTGAGGAACTTAAGAAACGTCTAACTTCTGCACCTATCCTGAGATTGCCCAACTTTGATGAAACGTTTGAAGTTGAATGTGATGCCAGTGGAGTTGCCATTGGAGCTGTATTGCATCAAGGTAACAAACCTGTTGCCTACTTTAGTGAGAAATTGAAAGGAGCTTCCATAAATTATTCAACCTATGATAAAGAATTGTATGCCTTTATCCGTTCTTTACAAACTTGGCAACATTATCTGCAACCTAAGGAATTTGTGATTCATACTGATCATGAAAGCCTTAAGTATCTAAAAGGTCAAGGAAAATTGAACAAAAGACATGCCAAATGGGTTGAATTCATTGAACAATTCCCTTATGTGATCAAGTATAAGCAAGGAAAAGAAAATGTTGTTGCTGATGTAGGACCTCAGGCGCTACCATTTCTCCCAAAACCAATTGGTGACAGGAGATGCGCATACCCTAGCCTTATAGTGCATTCAGCACACAAGCGCCCACGGCATTCGACTGTGACTTGACCCACACGGCCTACGCCACGGGACAATTGCTGCACCTAACAATCTCCCCCTCAGCAATTGCTCCTGCTGGGAATCGAACCTGTGACCTCGCTCTGATACCACTTGTAGGACCTCAGGCGCTACCATTTCTCCCAAAACCAATTGGTGACAGGAGATGCGCATACCCTAGCCTTATAGTGCATTCAGCACACAAGCGCCCACGGCATTCGACTGTGACTTGACCCACACGGCCTACGCCACGGGACAATTGCTGCACCTAACATAAACAACCAACTAAAACACTTAAACTATGTTCCAAACTACTCTAACTAAGCTAAATAAGGCAGCAACTAAAACGTTTTAAACAGTTTGCACACAACTACAAAAAAACAGAATTTTAACTACTTGATTACAAGCTAAACTATCAACTAATCTAATTTGTGTTCAAGTTTTCTGTTTTAAGGACTCAACTAAACTAACACTTAAACTTCTTGATTAAAGTCTAATGAAGATTATCTAAGCTAGATTGAACAAGTACAAGCTGGTTACACATGGTTCTAAACTTGAGCTACACAAACAGATTTTAACAACACTAAGTCTAGTCTAAGTTCTTTTTTGTAGGGGTTTTCGGTTTTGCCTACTTAACTAAGTTACCAAACTATAGTATACTATCTAACAAGCACTTCAAAAACATAAACTAACTTCTTAAACAAACAAGCTATAAACGGACATAAAAAAACAGTTCACTACAAGATTTGGGCAGCATCATTCATATGCAAATTTAAACAATGTAAACATGAATAGAAGACTAACCAACGCTCTGATACCAATTGATGAGCCAAATGAAGGCTAGAAAACGTTGCCAAGGACTTTGTCTTCTACTCCAAACTGATTTGAACAAAAGCTATGGCAAAGAACATCCCAATGACACCCCTTGAACTGTAACCGTTTGTTCTTGGCTCAATTTATGCCAACACCTCTTCCTCTTTGGCACTCCAACACATCTAAAACCTCATTGAGACCCTAAGATGCTGTAAACCAAAAGATGAAGCAAATACTAACAAGTTCTAGGCTAGGAACTTGAAAGAAAACCGTAAGTGGTTTCAAACTTCAACTAAGAAATAGTTGTGAACTCCTTGAAGGAAATTTGATTGAAATATGTTTGATAATGGTTTTTAATTGTTATGTTTACAATCTGATTCCTATGCTATTTATGCAAAACAAAATTTACAAAAAGTACAAGTTTTAATGTACAAAGTACAAGACTAAATGACATGCTTGCTTTTTGAACAACTTTTGTTCCAAGAATTCTGGTTGCTTGCCATGCATTCTTTGCTTGTTTCAACCATATTTCTAGATCAATTTTGATTGGATACTACTTTGAGCAACTTGGTTTGCAATGCCTTTGATTGGTTGCAAGTTGGTCTTTGAATTTTCAACCCTTCCTTTGCGTGAGTTAGGCCTTAGCAATCTCAATTTGATTGGTTCATTTGTTGTGAAGCTTGCTTGCTTGTCTCTTTGCTTGTTTTTTGATTGGTTTGAAGATTTGCAAGACTTCTTCCAATTGGTTCATGAAATGAGCAGCTTGTCCATCCATTCCAACGTGAA
Organism: Eustoma russellianum; assembly: GCA_036186865.1. Taxonomy (NCBI): domain Eukaryota; kingdom Viridiplantae; phylum Streptophyta; class Magnoliopsida; order Gentianales; family Gentianaceae; genus Eustoma; species Eustoma russellianum. Next base: position 41,050,249 of record AP025044.1, read on the forward strand.
GAGCAATTCTTGAATTTGACATGAGTGCTTGTCACCACCTTGCTTGTAAGCTACTTGCTTATCACCTCCTTGCTTGAACAAAAATTTAGGTTCTAATTGCATTTTCAAGCTAAGTACGTGTACCTGAAAGACAAGGCAATAATACAACACAAACTATCCAAAAACATGGTTAACCAACCAACAATATTAAAAAGAACAACTAAAGATATGTACAACATGCTTTTGATACAACTAGATCAAAGCTTGTATCATATAAACCCAATGGACATCATCTCTGCTTGGTTCATCCTCTTCATGCCTGTAAAGAAATGATTCAACACAATGTAACAACTTCTTAGCCATACTCCTTGTTATGGGACCTATGCGGGGCAGTGAGGTGTCATCATCATTGTTTGTATCCACAAGGTTAGGCTGTAGCTCATCAAGTGCAGACTTTCTTTTTAACCATACAGTGAATGTGGAATATGTTCTCTCTTTGTATTTCAGGTTCTTCAGTTTTAATTTTGGCACTTAGAGCTCGACGGACAACTAAGAACTCTTTTGTTTCACACTCATTAATCTCTTCACTAAGCTCTTCTTCTTCCTCACATGTTTGTTCAATTTCATTGTTTTCTCCACTCTCTTCCAATTCTTCCTCAGAATAATACTCATTAGACTCTTCAATAAACAAGATGCGTTTAGGGTTGCGACATTGATTAGCAAAATGACCTTTTCCTTAGCATTTAAAACATTGAATATCACGAGCCTTAACATTAGGCGTACCTTCCACCTTGGCTTTGCCTTTATCAGTGATTAAAAGCTTTGGACGATTTTGGATATTCTGGGTTGATTTTTCTTGGAATCCACGGCCTTGACCTTGTTGTGGACGGAAAGGCGTCCTGGGCTGTGTTCTAGGAAAACTCAAAGGATTAGTCCGAAAAGAAGGGTTAGAAGTTTTAACCTTCAATTGCCTTTCCACTTTCTCAGCAATGTGAACCATAGGAGCCAGATCAGAGTAAGGTGTAAGTTCTACCTTAAATGCAATCTCTTTGTTCAGACCAGCTAGAAATCTAGCCATTATGGCTTCCTCAGCTTCTTCTATGTTAGCCCTGGTAAGCAGATGTTCTAATTCTTTATAAAATTCATCAACAGATCTATTACCTTGAGAAAATTGTTGTAATTTCTGGAAAATGCTTCTTTCATAGGAAGGAGATATGAATCTCTTCCTCATCTCTTGTTTCAGCTCGGACCAAGTAACAACAGGGGGCTGTCTTGTTCTTCTCCGGGTGTTCTTCAATTGCTCCCACCAGAGTAAAGCATAATCTACAAATTCAAAAGTTGCATACCGCACTTTGGCCAATTCAGAATAGTTAGTGCAAGAATACATATGTTCTACTTTTGTTTCCCATTGCAGATATGTTTCAGGATCACTTTTCCCTTGGGAGGGGGGTATTGTCAGTTTAGTAGTAATGAACTCTTCTTCAAGATGTTCATCTCTATCAGGCTGACGTTCATCATACCGTTCTTCCGGATAGTGTTCTTCATTGTACTCAGGGAGATTATCAAATCTCTCCTCAATAGAAATGTTCCTACGACCACCATTACTACCTCGACCTCGACTTCTACCTCTAAGTGATGTGACTCTTCTACGTTCAACATGAGACTCATTACCATAAGAGGTGCCTTCTTGAAAAGGTATACTAGGTTCCTTTTGATCTGAGGTTGGCTTTTCTACGTTGCTTATCCTTTGTTTGTTATCCTCTATGTCACTTCTCATTAAACCAAACTGATTAACAAGGAAAGTGAGTGTTTGCTGTATATTCTCTAGGGTAACAGGGACTGGGGATGGGACAGGAGTAGATGGGGACGGGGATGGTGCATTATCTTTCTGTTGGGGACCCATGATTCAGAAAACAATCTCAAAAGCCAATTAAAATATTGACAAGACGCAAAGACTCTATTTTATGTTGACAATTGTTCAAAACAGCAATTTGGACTATTTGTCCTAAGGATTCAAGAAAATCACAGAAGTCAAATTGTTGTTCTGGCTGAATGAAATCTACGGGGTTGTTTAAGACAATCCCTCAATTTACTTTACAGCATATGCAATTATCAATTGAAGTAAAGTGAAAGTAAAAGCACACAAACAAAGTGTCAGCAAGGGTTTGCTTTAGAAACTTTCAATATTTCTAATCTACAACACTTTGGGTTTTTCTTTGGCACTTTCTTTCTTTTGAGCTTTGCACAGGAATTTCCCTTTTGCAATATTCAATTTTGGGCTTTTCCTCACTTTTCTTTCTTGTGCTCTCTCTTGTCTTGCCTCTTACTTATTGACAAATAATGGCTTTTCTCTCGTGTGTTTCTCAATCAAGCTTAATTTTCTTTCTTTGGAGTGTTTGCTTGATTGTTGTGAGACTACTGCTCACGGCCTACATGAGTCATTGCTCACGGCCTTTAATTGCACAAGGTTTGTTGTATTTGGAACTTGAAAGTTTCTCGTACACAACACGGCTAAACACTATGTAGTGAGAAATCAATTCACAATTACAACAAGTTCACATTGATTATAGTGCAAGGTAAGTTCAGAAATTGATCTAAAACAACAATTGGATAGATTTTTAACAGTGTGGGGGTTTAAACAATTCTTAACTTCCAGGATGTATCTAAGTCCAACAAGTTGTTTGAAACAATTGAAATCAACAAAAAGATATAGCTATTAGCATTCACCAAGATTTCAAATGAGCTTTAAAAACTTGTTCTAAACACACGGTTTTGGCAATTGTTTTTCTGTTTTTGATGCAAATGATCTAACTAATCTTAAGATAGCTAAATACAACTTAGTTGTTTCTAAATGCAATTATAAGGGCTGATTACTATAACAACTAATGGAAATCAGTTTTGATGCAAACTAACTAACTTGTTTTGTTTTGTTTTTAAGTTATCTATTCTACCTTGTTTTTGTTTTGGTTTTTGTTTGTATGATGCAATCAGTTTCTAAACTAGAGGTTACTAGATGCAAGTCTTTATATTCTACTCAACAAACGTTTATCAACTAGAAATTAGGCAGCAAACATAGTTAACTAAAACTACTTTTTTTGTTCTTTAGTTTTCGGATTTTCTTGTTCTAAACTAAACAACCAACTAAACCTTTAAACTATGTTGTAAACTAGTCTAACTAAGCTAAATAAGGCAGCAACTAAAACGTCTAAAACAGTTTGCACACAACTACTAAAAACAGATTTTAACAACTTGATTACAAACTAAACTATCAACTAATCTATTTTTGTGTTCAAAGTTTTCTGTTTTAAGGGCTTAACTAAACTACCATTTAAACTTCTAGATTAGGACCTAATGAACATTGTCTAAGCTAGATTGAACAAGAACAACAAGTTACACACGGTTTTAACTAAGGAAGTTTTCTGCTCATTTGATCCACACGTTTTTATCACTAAGGAAGCAAGGGAAAGTCTTCTTCCTTGTGCCTAACCCTTTATGAAGGACGTTTGGAAGGTGGAATTGTTGGAGCCCACGTCTTGCACGCATCAAATTAGTATCAGAGACCAGGTTACTCTATTCCACCATCTATCATTTCCTTTTCGTTTGAGTCTAGTTTTTTTCAAGTTCAGTTGTGTCCTTCTTCTATCCCTCATTCTACACGCCATTTGTCTTACATTTCATACAAAAAACGACCAAAAAAACATTGCTTTGAGTCTTTTCATTTTGCTGCATTTTTCTTTTCATCATTCGAGTGTCACCTCTTTTATTTCCTTTTGGCATCACATCTGTTTTTGAGTCGTTCAAACTTGAACAAATTAGGGTTTGTTGCATTTAGGTCCCATTTAGCTTTCTTTTAAACGTTATAACCATTAGCATATAAAGCTACCTCGGTTTCAAATCATCTTATTGCTACCGAAGCTTTTAGTTGATGATGATTGTATGCATCTTGTGATTCACATTGTGATTGATTTCATGCTTTAACTCAAGTTAGTCATACGTGTCTTTGTCTTCACAACCTTTTTTTTCAACATCAAGAAAACCCTAAAATCATCCCCAACTCCACGGCCCAAACAGCAAACACCCCAACCCGACCCTAAAACTCATCAACCAGATCCCAAGCTACCTCATTTACACTCTTAACAAAAAGCCCCAAACCAATTCTGCCAACAAAAGTCAGAACCAAAAGTTCCCAATTCATTCGAAAAACCCTAACCCTAGAATTTGAATTTGGGTTCAATTCTGTCCTACACTTAGCCATTATCCAAATTGACCACAAAAATCATCAATTACCAACCCAAATAGCCATATATACCGAACAATCAACTCCCAAAATCCCAATCCTACAAATACCCAAAACGTTCAAAAACCCTAAATTGAAAACCCTAACCCTAATCCCAATTCAGCCCTACCCCAATTTCCCTCACTTTCCAAGGTTATCTTGTTGCAATTCAAGGTTGCAAACTGCAATTTAAAGACATTGCACTATTCTGTCCGAAAACGAAAGTGCTAAGTGCAAAACGCGTGAAATTTCAATTCTGCCCCTAGTCAAAAAAAAGAGGGAATCTGAACCTTGCTTACATTGAAATAGAAAGGAAGGGAAAAAACAAAAGAACAAGAGAAAAGAAAAAGGGCAAAACATTTGTGCATTACGTGGAAAATTTTTGGTGCAATTTGAAATCATTGGATACCGTATTTCGTTTTTGCTACATACAACTGTCCTCCCACATCATATTCTCCTTATCCTGCTCTTCTTGAACCAATCACACACTTGGTTGCTCGATTATTGCATGACTTGGACCATTTTGTGGATAGTAAGTGCATAGAATCAAAATTAACTAAAGATTGCCCACGGCAACCCTTAGTTCATCTTTGGTTCAGCCTTATACATCAATTTTGGTTGCTTATTTTCTTTGAATCTTAGTAGCGAGTTCAGGTTTGTTTTTATTTCGCTTGACCCTACTTTGATACTAATTGGTGCAACTTGAAAGCAAAAGGGAGACACAAGTGCATATTATTGTGATTTGGAGAAGAATTGGCAAAACACTTTCTTAATTGATCACTTTGAGCCTTCTGAACTTCAGGTTATCCAATAAACAAAGTGGTAAGAGAGTGGAAAGAAGGAAAGAGGAGTGTTCATAGTTTGGTTTTTTAATCACTTAACATTTATTTCTCTTTGTGGTAGTTTGATGCTTTCCTTTTTCTTTTTCTTTTCGTTTCAATTCCTTAGGTAAAATGGAGAGCAGCACTCATTCCCCTTCTAGCAAATCAAAGGAAGCCGAGACAATGGACAACACGCAACAACAAATACTGGAGATGTTAAAGAAGCTCATGCATGACAATGAGGTGATCAAACATCGATTGGAGGATGTTGAACAGAGCTACAAGACAAGTGATGGCCAGGGCACAAGCAGGGCCATTCCCATGCCACAACCAAGGCGTCACCCCCCCAGAAGAAGTTGAGGATGACAACCTTAGACCACCACACATCGAGGCACGAAGGTATGTTTCTCCAACACAGCCAAGAAGGTACGCTCCAAGAAGGTACAATGATGATTATATCCCATTTTTGCATGATGATTATGACTTTGATGACCACCCTCTCCGTGGTTACCAAAGACGCCAAAATCCCCTTTTCCTGCACGATGACGATTTTCTCAAAAGCAAAATAAACATTTCTACGTTTTATGGTAAAAGTAATGCGGAACAGTATTTGGAATGGGAAACAAAAGTGGATCTAATCTTTTCTTGTACCAACTACAGTGAATTTGATGAGCCAAATAAAGGCTAGAAAACGTTTCCAAGACTTTGTCTTCTATTCCAAATTGATTTGAACCTCAGACAACATCACAATGACACCCCTTGAACTGTAACCGTTTGTTCTTGGCTCAATTCATGCCAACACCTCTTCCTCTTTGGCATTCCAACACATCTAAAACCTTATTGAGACCCTAAGATGCTGTAAACCAAAAATGAAGTGAATACTTAACAAGTTCTAGGCTATGAACTTGAAAGAAACCGTTTAGTGGCTTAAGCTTCAACTAGAAAAGTTGAGAATTCCTTAAAGGAAATTTTGATTGAAATGTTTTTGAATTGTGGTTATCTTTACATTCAGGTTCCTAAGCTATTTAAAACCAATGAAATTTACAAGGGTACAAGGTTTAATGTACAAAGTACAAGTCTAAAAGGAACATGCTTGCTTGGTAACTTGTTTGAACAATTTTGGTTCCAAAAAAGCTGGTTTGCTTTGCCGTGCTTCCATGCTTGTTTTCAGCCATCTTTCTTGATCAATTTTGATTGGATAATACTTTGAGCAGCTTGGTTTGAATTGCCTTTGATTGGTTGTAAGTTTGGCTTTGAATTTTCAAACTAATCTTGCGTGAACTATGCCTTAAACAGCCTCAGTCTGATTGGATCAATTTTTTGCTGCTTGCTTGCTTGTCTCCAACTTGTTTTTGATTGGTTTGAACATTTGCAAGACTTCTCCCAATTGGTTTATGCTTTGAGCAGCTTGTCTATCCATGCTTAACATGAAGAACAATTCAGATTTTGACATGGGTGCTTGTCACCTCCTTGCTTGTAAGCTACTTGCTTATCACCTCCTTGCTTGAACAAAAATTCAGATTCTAATTGCATTTTCAAGCTAAGTACGTGTACCTGAAAAACAAGGCAATAATACACTTAAACTATCCTAAAACAAGGTTAACCACCCAACAATATTAAAAAGAACAACTAAAGGTATGTACAACATGTTTTTGATACAACTAGATCAAAGCTTGTATCATATAAACCCAATGGACATCATCTCTGCTTGGTTCATCCTCTTCATGCCTATAAAGAAATGATTCAACACAATGCAACAACTTCTTAGCCATACTCCTTGTCATGGGACCTATGCGGGGCAGTGAGGTGTCATCATCAGTGTTTGTATCCACAAGGTTAGGCTGTAGCTCATCAGAATTACAAAAAGAGAGGTACGCTTCTATTGAGTTTTCTGGTTATGCATTAAATTGGTGGACAAATTTGTGTCGAAATAGAACTAAGACAAGACAACCGCCAATTGCCGCTTGGGAAGAAATGAAGTTTGAAATGAGACAATGTTTTATCCCAAACAATTATGAGAATTCAGTTTTCACAAGTTTGCAAAACTTACGACAAGGTTC
>AP025044.1:41073946-41101985 GCA_036186865.1 Eustoma russellianum
GGTGAAAGCCAAGGATCCAGATCCACAACAGGCAACATAAAGAAAGCAACAACATGTAGTAGGCTATGACCGTAGAACCTAAGTTATGATCGTAGAATTTAAGTACCTAATTTTGGAATGAGTGGGACAGCCTTAGAATAAGATCCCTTAGAATGGTTTAGCAAAAATATCTGGAATAACCCTGCTTTCCCTTAGTATCAGATAAAGTAATTCAGAATCATAGTGATTAGAATTTTTCCCTCAAAATATGCCTAATACATTAAAAACTCAAAATTTTAATTATTTATATATATGAACTAATTATGCCAACGTGATGGTTTTCGATAGAATGACATCACGATCTGGTTGTCGCACTCCATCACCTTCCCCACAAGGGTTATCACCAGTCACAGAGCAATCACCGCCATCCCTGGCACATGTTCTAGCTACACCAACACACTTTCTAGGAGAGATAGTCCACTCATTTTTCGAGGCCTTGATCCGATTGAGTCAAACAGGCAGGTCGGTGCAGACCCCACCATCACTTTCGCCCCCACAGCCACAGCCTCGCAGGAGCAGTGGCTTCTATTACGGGAAGCTGGTAAGAGCACGAGTCCCGAGTTTTCACTGAGAGACTGCCAATGAAGTAGAAAGATGGTTAGATGAATTCGAGAGCGGCTTCCAGCTGGTACAAGTGCCTGATGAGATAGAGGCATAGATTATTTGGCCATTTCTAGTTGGTAGGGCAAGTCAGTGGTGGAGGATTTATGTCCAGCCAATGCCTCACCCCGTAGCTTGGAGGAAGTTTCTAGAGGAGTTCTACAGATTTCAACTTTCCTTGGCATTGATCATACAGAGGATTGGGGAGTTTGACGCACTGAGGCAGGAGTCAGACATCATAGTTTCGGAGTATGTCAATCGTTTCATTGCACTGGGTCGTTATGTTCCTTTGATGATGGTTGATGAAAGGTTTGAGATGGTTAAATGTATATGCATCCTAGATTCTCGGACCCAGACTTTTTTAGTTAATGCGCATTCAAGAACTTTTGAAGAGCTACTGGATGATTGTTACAGAGTGGAGCGCATTACTCCACTACAAGAGATAGAGGCCAGAAACATGAGACCTAGTGAGGGTATCGAGGAGCGGACTAAAAGACGGGACCCATACCCACAGAGGGCTAACAGACGACTTCAGCTGCAATCATCCAGCCAGCCTCAGTAACATCTTCGACAGCAGCAGTGGAGACCGACAACTGCTATTCCGATATGTCGACAATGCCAGATTCAGCACACTAGTAAATTCTGCATGGGAACAGATGCATGTTTTAGGTGCGGCGAGTCGGGTACATGATGAGAGATTGCCCGAGGAGAAGAAGCACAACAACAAGAACGACCATCACTGACCGATACTCAAGATAAAAAGGTGCCAGACACAGATACTTTGGATGGTCCCGATATTGTAGCAGGCATGTGAAATTACGTGATTTATTCTGATCAGTACTATCAGAGTTTTGAAATTTGGATTAAGTCAGAAATAGGTTGAAATAATCAAACAAGAAAGCATAATTGATCAGAATAACACAGAAGTTAGTATATCCTAAGCAAGTAATTTAAAAGACTCTTCAAAACTAGATTGGATACCCCAATCACAAAATAATCAGATCTCCAACATAGAACCAGATAAGTTATGATTCTAGAAAAGCATGTTCGAACGCGAAAGCAATATATGAGGTGATGGATAAGTTCGATACACGTGATAATGGTGAATGTAGTAGGGAAACTTTAAGTAGCAGATTACAATCAGACTTGCAAGTTTCGAGGACGAAACTTTTTATAAAAGGGGAGGAATGTTACAACCCGCATCCCCGGGCTAGTTAACGAAGACAACATAGTAAATTACGATGGAATTAGAGAACGATCGTTGTGCCGCGCTAAGCGGTATAGGCAAAATTTTGCTACGCACCAAAACAAATCAATCACAACCTTAAAGTCATCAAGTAACTTGGATAATTTAATTAAATAGAGATGCAAGTAGAACCTAAAAATTTTCTTTCATAATTTATAAATAGAAAAAGGGAAATTAAGGCATAAGAGATAGTGTGGGTCAAAATTGTCCATTCTTACCCACAATCCCTCTTGACCGCCGCCCCCACCTTAGGTAGGAATTGGTTTAATTTTTCTACTACACCATCTTAGGAAATTGACAAGTGTACAAATCCTACCATCTTCTTCTAGCAAAATTTCACTTAACCGCTTCTTTATACTTAAATATCCATATTCCACTCCCTTAACCTCATTAGAACGCCACTTGTTGCAAGAAGGGAAAAGAAAATCTTTCTTATACACCTCATTTTGAAACCAATCAAAATACATGCAAACCTTATGCCATTTCTTTTTATTATTTTCTTTTGTCCTTCCATTTTTCAATAAGGCAACATGATTAAGGATTCTTCCCCACCACATGTACAAAACTCGGTTAACCAAGAGGACAAAAAAGACAAGAATTGTCTTACGCCACCAAAGGTTCCACCACTTAATCTCCTTGCATGTCTTACACATGCATTTCTTCTTTTCTTTTATTAGATTCCATTAAAGCATAATAATAGGACTTTCTTCTTCCCCACTACAAATTTCGGCCATTGCATGTAAGACAAGAAGACTTATTCTTATTTTCCCACTTGCCATATTATTCTTTTCTTCCTTTGCCTTGAATTACCTCCATCCAATCACCCTTCATGCATGAGCTTTTTCCCCCAATAACTTCTACCGATCCATGATTAATTCCCCTGCTACATACCCCCAACATTTCGGCCAAGGCAATGCCATAAGGCATAAAAGCCTTTTTCCAACATTCTTCCCTCATTTTTCCTTCTTCATTCACCTCAAGATTCTTCCCACTCTCTAGAAGCTCTCCACTCCACCTTCCTCTCTCTAGCAAAATTTTCTCCATTCTTCATTTCTTCCCTTACCTCCCAGGCTACATATCCACCAAGGAAAAAGGAAAATTTCTTCCATTTACAAGTAAACTTCAAGTCCAAGTGCAAGAATCTTCAAGGTAAGAACCTCCTCTTTCTCCCTACACCTTTCTTCCATCATCCATCTCTCACAAAGGCTCCAATATCTCTCTTTTAGGCCCCTACCGGTGAACAAAATCAGGAAGGTAAAATGAGTTTTGTAAGTCAACAAAGTAGGAACCTTCAAGGTATTCAAAGGTGAGACTTCTGAAGATTGAATTTTTAGGCCTTCCTTATGTTTTCTTTCTCAAAATGATTAAACTTTACCTCCATTTTAGCTCTTGACTGTGTGGTACCCCAAGTGTAGGAAAAGAAGAAATCTTTCCTCTCTTAAGTGTAAGAGTCAAAGAAAAGGCAAGTGTTCTTCTTAGTTTTATCATGCATGTTTAAAAATATATCATCTATATTCATCTACACCCTTTGATCATGCATGCATATATTCAAATGATGTTTTCACTACAAAGATACAAAAAGTGTGCTTGCATGCCTATTTGATGAAGTCTTAGGTGTATTCTTGAATGTAATTATGCAGACAATCATGTGAGTGTAGTAAAGTGCCATGCATGTTAAAATTATGACATGTCTATGCCTCATATATTAGGCTTTTTTAGTGTAGATGAAAGACAGGAATGCATTTGTTCATTTCCATAAAAGGTGTGGCATCTTAATACACTTTCTTCAAAAAGTGTACTAAGAACCTCACTATGATTCATTTTCGTACATGATATCATGATGATCATCACATTTATGATTTCCTATGATTTATAGTGTATTTGCTTGCCAATGACCATGATTTAACATGATTATGATGCATCATACATTATGTTAAGCGCATGGCCATAAAGTTAGTTTCCTTGGTGATCATCATCTCATTTTCATGAATATACTTCCAAATATAGGGCTACTTTGGCCTCCATTATTAGGCATGATTTCATCACCATCGTCATGATGTGTATCTTGATGATCATAGCCTTTGGAGGGGTATTTTCATGGGTCTCACTCTCTTATGTATTTACATGTGACTTGCATCATGATCATCTCCATGATCATGATTCTTGTGATCATGATTGTAGTGAGAATGACCATGCTTAAGGCTTTGTGTGTTAAGATCATAAAATCATTACATCATGCATCATCATGATAGAAATTCATGATAGCTTAAGGAGCAAGATGGTTGTAATCATTTTAGCATGCAAATTACAATTGACAAATGGGGAATCATGTGTATGTGTGTGGTAGAACTTTCGGCCAAGGGGTCAAAATGTATGCCATCGTGATGTAAAAATTTTATTGTGTACATATATATATGTATAATGTACATATTATATGTATGTGACATATTAAAAGACGAGAAATCAATGGGATTAAGGAAGAAGCAAACTAAATGAGGATGTTTTGTGGGTAAATATACCGAGGCAATTGTGGGAATAAATTAGTAATTTCACACAACTCAAATACTATGAAATTAGGGTTGTGTTATAAGATCCACTAAATAAAATAAAGTTGGACAATTTTAGACAAACACTTGAAGTTTAAAAGCCAAAAAGGGAGCTGTTTTATAGGGCTGGCCAAGGCTACCTTAAGAAAGGGAGAAATAGGAATTTCACTCCATGTAAGGCATAAACATGAGCTAAGTAAATGGACTTAGGTGCTGAGACACTTAAGCATTTAAAATCAGTATGGAAACCGAGCATTCACTCACGCATATGACAAAATAAATCTTGAAAAAAAGGTTTTATCATATGACCACTTTTACGAAATGTTTTACCGAATGAAAAGTTTTAAAAGGATTTTTATGAGTAGAGACTTGTACCACGAGAAAAATGATTCCAAACGACTTATGTAAGTTTATGTTTGGTTGAGTGTAACACCTTGTTCGGGACAAGGGTTCTCTGCCTTTATGATACATCTACGATGTTGTGTTTCTGGGAGCTGTCTGACTTCAGGTCCTGGGAGAGGATGTCAGGGGCAAAGTATACGTTATGGTTGAGTTTAACACTGCGTCTGGGGACATGGAATCTCTACCATAACGTGTCATAGTTAGTTCTATGTGCATATGATGTAACACAATGGTTGGACCATCGAGATTCATATTTGTACTTGAGGCTACTCGAAGGATCATTTGGTATGTTGTGGATACCGTTCTTACGATACGGGAAGTGCTATTGCCAATACATGATTTGCCATGATTATGAAAGTTACGTAAGGACATGTTTCTAAATGTTTTATGATGCATGCATCACATACATCTGTGTATGAGCATTATACAACCTTATGAGTCATCACCACCTACAGTTAGAGGCTTACAAATTACGCACATAGAGCTGGACTTAGTAAGGGATACGACTATGGGTAACTAGGAATAACCAACTGGTGATTAAGTTTCTAAAACACTGTTAAGTGTAAACTTAAGATTATTCTGTTACATGTTTTATCTGCTTATACTATTTGTCTTATATGTCATTTCCTTATCATTTTCAGATATGAGTTATGTTATTTATTTACTTCACTTGTTCCCCTACCTCGTCTCACATGTATGATCCATATGACAAACCTAGGTAGAAATACTTACTGAGAGATTCATTATCGCTCACACCTTATTTTACATCTTGCAAAGCCTTGGTGTTGTACCCCGCTCCAAACTAACATAGCAACCAAGGTAGGGAGAGAAGCACGATAGAATAAGGGGACCTCGAAAGGAAGATATCACCGGCTTATCTATGATTATATAGAATTTAAGGTAATTAGCCTACCCCAAAGTGCAAAACCTGAAGCAAGAGGGCTGGTTGAAATTTACAGATAAGTGCTCAGTTGATGACCTGAGAATTGAGAACTAATAGAAGAAGCATGTTTAGGCGACCTTAATGAGAATTCTGATTATATAACATGCCCATATGCATATGGTATGTGCACACACCTAGAAATACATACACACCACAAGATGGGCCATTAATTTTACAAATCTGTAAGGTCTAGCAGATTTAGCTTGGCAGAGAATAAGTAGCGCTACACACTTGTGTAAGCCTTGGGTATATATATATGTGTACACATACGTGTAGGGGGACTATATAAAGTAAAAGCCACCGTATAATTTCATAAGTCCCAGAGACCTAAGCATAACTAAGATGTAACAACAAGGTCTAAGATATGGATAGATTATGAATAGTAAGAGGATAGGCATATTGATGCACACGAATACGACTCTAAGGCATATACGAACGGCGACAGAATAATTTTCAAAGAAGTATATTATATGTGCATGTACACACGTATAGTTAGGAGATAGAGAATATTTTTGAGGTTATGACTTATTTCTAAAAGAAAAATGAATATGGACATATATGTGTAGGTATGGGTGCGTGTGCATACACATGCATAAATACGTATACATATACATACATGGAAAAAGATATGCATAGCCACACATGCCCTACATATAAAGTACAAGTATATATATATATATGAGTGCACCCAGGTACATACGGAAAAATAAATAGAGCCGCACATCTAGGGAGCAAGGAATTAGAAAGGCTATACCTATGAATATATATATATGTACATATAACGGATATACCAAAAAGAGGTGCTACTTGGAGGATTTATGAGAGGACATTAAATGAATAGGGGTGTGTTATTAAGGAAGACATATATACATGGAGTATATGGTGTTGGTTCGGTCATTAAGCTTTAGGAGTAAACCCAACCAACACTTAGTGAGAACCATCAAGGGAATGATAGATAAGAAATAAAGAGTCCATGTGTTAGAGGAAGTCTTTTCCTCTCCCCCAAATGCAGCCGCCGGCTGCCTTCTTTTCCAAGAGAGAAATAGTACCCACTCCCATCATTAAGACTCTCTCACATAAACCCTCAAACCTCTCCCCACTCCCAAAGGAATTTGGGTATAGCAAAGGGAGGCTAAAGATCATTCCCTCTCAAGACTTGGTTAGGTAAGTTTACTCTCTATAGTTGTTAACAAGATACACCTTAGAAAATTGAAACTTACAAGCCTTCTTTCCTTTGAAGGAAACCGTGATCCTCACGGCACTAGGAGGAGACCGTAAGGTGAAAGGAGAAAGAAGAGGGTCTTAGCAAAAAGAGGATCATTCTCAAACCCTTCAAGATGCAAATGGTAAAAAACCCTTCATCCTTCCTATAAGATATATTACATAATCTAAGGAAAGGCTAACGAAAGCCTTATGCCGTGTGTGATAGGAAAAGAAAGGGGGAAGAGCTTCTTGTGTCAACCAAACCGCGCAAAATGCTTCAAAGGAAAGTACACTATACTCTTTATGGTTTAGATGTGAAAGTGTGTGCATGAATGGCTAGATATACTTAAGATCCAATCTTAGTTGTAAAATAACAAGTTGAATGCCCACAACTTTCGGCCTAAGTCATTTTGGGTATGTAGGAGTGAGATCTTGTTCCAAAGTGGTGTTCTTTGGGGATTATATGCCTATTTATATGCTAATCTGGGTTGGATGTGTTAAAGATTCTTTCTTTCATGAAGAAAGCCTCATGGTGGAAGGGCCAAGGGAGACATGAGTGATTTTACATGAAAAATGTCAACTTAGTAATGAAGTAGAGACAAACTTTGATCTTGTTGTGTGTTAAGTTTAATATGCTCTTGGTTGTATCATTTTCTTGCATGCACCGAAGAATGTGGACATTGGTGAAGGGTGCGTGTGTTCATCAAAAAATTGTAGCTAATTGTTGGTGACAAAATGTAAGCTAAGGACATTTAGGAAGAATATATGATCATTAGAAAAATTTCTGGAGCTGGACTGGAATTTGGACCGTAATGGGAGACCAGGAAAGGGACCTTAAGAACTTTCGATCCCATTGATTTTTGGTATGCTATTATTTTTATGAGTATGTTAGATGTGAGAGTTAGAATCACCTTAAAAAGAGCCACGGTTTATTTTTAATGAATTTCCTACTGAGATTGGTCCTGCTGGAAACAGTTGTACTGGACAGAATGTAAGTAACGTGTTTGGTAGTCTAAAAATGGGCCTTAGAAGTGTAAAAATCCACTAATTTTCGGCATGATACTAACCTCATGAATAAAGAAAAGGTGGCAGTTGGAATTTTTTCAAAATAAGTTGTGGTTTATTTTTAATTAATTTTCTAGTAAAACGGGTCAAACTGAAATGTGCTGGATGGACAGAATTTGTGTAACAAGTTGCATGATCTGGAAAAGGGCCTTAGGAAATTGTAATTGGGCTAAATTTTGACTGGATGCTAGCCCAATGAGTTTACTAAGATGGAGAGTTGGAATTTCCAGAAAAAGATTAAAGGATTGGTCACAATAAATTTTATAGTAAAATATGGTCATTTCAGAATTCAGGTTACACCGTTTTATGAAAAAGAGCAAACGAGTCCCTTATCAACATCGTAACTCCACAATGCATGCATGACATTCACTTATGACATTTACGGAGAAGGACATGTGAACCAATGGGTCTAAAACATGCATTTTAGTAGGAAATTCCTAAGAAGAAGTAGACGCTACTAAGCTGGAAATTTCCAGCATGGCCACGAAACGCGTCTATTCGTTTACGTCATGCATTATGCCGCGATTTGTATATTACATGTCATGCATTGCATCATCGTCACGTACATGATTTACAGCATGTCTTCTTTTTATGAGAAAGAAAAAAATGAAAAGAGTTTCAAAAGATGATTTCGTTTTGTAAAGAATGATTCCCCACCGGTACCGTGTGTGAGTATGAACTTGGCCAGTATGATGACGTCACCATTCCGAATCCGGGAATAATAGATTCGAAGGGGAGACGTTACCGCCTCAGATCCGGGAAGATAGATCTGAACATGAGAAAGATGACGTTACCGTTCCGAATCCGGGAATAATAGATTCGAAGGGGAGACGTTACCACCTCAGATCCGGGAAGATAGATCTGAATATGAGAAAGATGACGCTACCGTTCCGAATCCAGGAATAATAGATTCGAAGGGGAGACGTTACCGCCTCAGATCCGGGAAGATAGATCTGAACACTCTGTTGTTTTACGGCGATAATGATTTTAAAGAAAAGCATGAAAGTTCATTTTTCCATTGTCATCTCAATGCATCACACGTACATATGCATGCACACATTCATGAAGCGACATATGAGATTTAAGTTGTGATGACTTCGTAGACCCTAAGCGATGATTCTGATTGTGTTATTCCTCAATATGAGTTACGGTCTTTTAATGTTATGTTTTGCTTTGAGTGATGAATTTAATTAAGTTATGATCTTTCTATCCTAAGTGATGATCCATACCGAATTTTGGACGGAGGACAGGTATGCTTCTAAACCATAAATTTTTGGGATTCGGTTCTTGTTCGCACTTTCCATTTAACTCATGATTGTTATAGTATACTTGCTGGTGACATTGTCACTCACCATATTTTTCCTCCCAGAGGTGGCAGAAGACAAGGTAGAATGGATCGAGAACGAACCCAGGGTTCCCTACCCGTGAGTGCAGTGAAGGATGGCCAGCTTTAGGAGACCGAACGTACCAGCTTTAAGGGATGATTGAGATATGTACTTGTGATGGGAAAATAATTTACTTTTTGTCCCTTTCTGCTACATTTGATGTGGGTTGTAAACTTTAAATGGTTGTGATGACGTTTTTAATTTGAAGTTTTAAATTCTGCCACGGTTTTGCTTATTTGTTGCGCGTAAGCACGAAAATCCATGCAATGCTATCATGGATCACGACGCGTATGGATGACGCCTAGTACTCTCCTTAGTGAAGTACGGCGGGTGCACCGACTTCGGCGGGGCTGGGGTGCGGGGCGCCACAGGTGGTATCAGAGCGAAGGCTCCAGATCCGGGCAGAATATAGAATTAAGTTATGATTATAGTCGACTAAGCTTGATCTTAGACCTAAGAATTGATTTTAGATGAGAGTTGACCTTAGAACAAGACGACTTCGACCGACAAATTAGGGCATGGCCCAGTGATATGCCCAACTAATGACCTATTGTAAATTTGGATAATAATGTATGTACACATATGTTCTTCCGATATGCCAAGTTAAATTCTGTTACTAGTTGTGACATTCCTGTATTGAATAAAGTCGACACTGCATGCTGCAGATGGTGCGACCCAGAGGGAGACCAGCCAGAGCTAGGCCCTTGGTTAAAGATTGATATGAGGGAAAACCGACTTATATCCCATTTGTTATGTGACACCTAGAACTTTTTGTTACATACAAGTTGAGTAGAGTCCTTTATTGATATGACCTCAAACAAACAGACGCTATGTGGTGCAGATAACCCCACAAACCGGTGCGGGGATATCATCGTTGTCACCCCCCGGAAGCATGGGCTTCTATTTCCGGAATTTGACAAGGGAGCAGGTTCCAAGGTTTGGCGGGGAAACCGAACCCGAGGAGGCCGAAAAATGGTTAAACGAGGTCGAGGACCAGCTTGTCCGAGCCTGGGTACCAGAAGAAATGAGGGCCCTAATTATCCGTCCCTTCCTGAATGGCAAAGCCAGTCAATGGTGGAAAGAAAGGGTCCAGTCACTACCCCGCCCCATAGCTTGGGCTAGGGTCTTGAAAGAATTCTGTGGAGCTTACCTCTCCAAGGAACTAGTGATTGAAAGGATGGAAGAATTCGATGCACTGAGGCAAGGATCGGACACCCTGGTCTCAGAGTATGTCCGCCAGTTCACCACATTAGGGCGGTACGTACCTTTGATCATGGAGGATGAACGGTGGAAGATAACGAGGTTTATGCGAGGACTGAACCTCTGAATTAAAGAAGGATTGGACAAAGTACACCCAAGTACATTCGATGAGTTGGTAAAAGGCTGCTATGAGGTTGAGCGCGATATTTGGATGATGAAAGTACGAAGGAGATTGAAGAGACAGATGAGAAGAGAGAGTGGGAGGTGGCCGCTGCACCCTCGTGGAACCACGCGTAGAGTGATCAGAGACGATAGTCGAGGAACGAGGCCCCAAGGACTCCGAGGCACCCAAATTACTGACAGGTATATTGAAATTCCCAAACTAAAGTACTTATGCTTTGCCTACTTATTCTAAAGAAGAGTGAGTCCTAAAGGAATATAATAAGGAACCATGAAAGAAGATGATCTCCAGACAGTAATAAATGGATAGAGTAAATAACTAAGAATTGGTAAGGGACCAAAGGAAAACATGGGGGCTTAGGCACACACCCTCCAGTTTCGAGGACGAAACTTATTTTAGGGGGGGGAGAATGTTGTACCCCGCTCCAAACTAACATAGCAACCAAGGTACGGAGAGAAGCACGATAGAATAAGGGGACCTCGAAAGGAAGATATCACCGGCTTATCTATGATTATATAGAATTTAAGGTAATTAGCCTACCCCAAAGTGCAAAACCTGAAGCAAGAGGGCTGGTTGAAATTTACAGATAAGTTCTCAGTTGATGACCTGAGAATTGAGAACTAATAGAAGAAGCATGTTTAGGCGACCTTAATGAGAATTCTGATTATATAACATGCCCATATGCATATGGTATGGGCACACACCTAGAAATACATAAACACCACAAGATGGGCCATCAATTTTACAAATCTGTAAGGTCTAGCAGATTTAGCTTGGCAGAGAATAAGTAGCGCTACACACTTGTGTAAGCCTTGGGTATATATATATGTGTACACATACGTGTAGGGGGACTATATAAAGTAAAAGCCACCGTATAATTTCATAAGTCCCGGAGACCTAAGCATAACTAAGATGTAACAACAAGGTCTAAGATATGGATAGATTATGGATAGTAAGAGGATAAGCATATTGATGCATACGAATACGACTCAAGGCATATACGAACGGCGACAGAATAATTTTCAAAGAAGTATATTATATGTGCGTGTACACACGTATAGTTAGGAGATAGAGAATATTTTTGAGGTTATGACTTATTTCTAAAAGAAAAAGGAATATGGACATATATGTGTAGGTATGGGTGCGTGTGCATACACATGCATAAATACGTATACATATACATACATGGAAAAAGATATGCATAGCCACACATGCCCTACATATAAAGTACAAGTATATATATATATATGAGTGCACCCAGGTACATACGGAAGAATAAATAGAGCCGCACATCTAGGGAGCAAGGAATTAGAAAGGCTATACCTATGAATATATATATATATGTACATAAAACGGATATACCAAAAAGAGGTGCTACTTGGAGGATTTATGAGAGGACATTAAATGAATAGGGGTGTGTTATTAAGGAAGACATATATACATGGAGTATATGGTGTTGGTTCGGTCATTAAGCTTTAGGAGTAAACCCAACCAACACTTAGTGAGAACCATCAAGGGAATGATAGATAAGAAATAAAGAGTCCATGTGTTAGAGGAAGTCTTTTCCTCTCCCCCAAATGCAGCCGCCGGCTGCCTTCTTTTCCAAGAGAGAAACAATACCCACTCCATTAAACAAGTCTCCTTAACTCCCATCATTAAGACTCTCTCACATAAACCCTCAACCCTCTCCCCCCTCCCAAAGGAATTTGGGTAGAGCAAAGGGAGGCTAAAGATCATTCCCTCTCAAGACTTGGTTAGGTAAGTTTACTCTCTATAGTTGTTAACAAGATACACCTTAGAAGATTGAAACTTACAAGCCTTCTTTCCTTTGAAGGAAACCGTGATCCTCACGGCACTAGGAGGAGACCGTAAGGTGAAAGGAGAAAGAAGAGGGTCTCAGCAAAAAGAGGATCATTCTCAAACCCTTCAAGATGCAAATGGTAAAAAACCCTTCATCCTTCCTATAAGATATATTACATAATCTAAGGAAAGGCTAACGAAAGCCTTATGCCGTGTGTGATAGGAAAAGAAAGGGGGAAGAGCTTCTTGTGTCAACCAAACCGTGCAAAATGCTTCAAAGGTAAGTACACTATGCTCTTTATGGTTTAGATGTGAAAGTGTGTGCATGAATGGCTAGATATACTTAAGATCCAATCTTAGTTATAAAATAACAAGTTGAATGCACACAACTTTTGGCCTAAGTCATTTTGGGTGTGTAGGAGTGAGATCTTGTTCCAAAGAGGTGTTCTTTGGGGATTATATGCATATTTATGTGCTAATCTAGGTTGGATGTGTTAAAGATTCTTTCTTTCATGAAGAAAGGCTCACGGTGGAAGGGCCAAGGGAGACATGAGTGATTTTACATGAAAAATGTCAACTTAGTAATGAAGTAGAGACAAACTTTGATCTTGTTGTGTGTTAAGTTTAATATGCTCTTGGTTATATCATTTTCTTGCATGCACCGAAGAATGTGGCCGTTGGTGAAGGGTGCGTGTGTTCATCCCAAAATTGTGGCTAATTGTTGGTGACAAAATGTAAGCTAAGGACATTTAGGAAGAATATATGATCATTAGAAAAATTTCTGGAGCTGGACTGGAATTTGGACCGTAATGGGAGACCAGAAAAGGGACCTTAAGAACCTTCGAACCCATTGATTTTTGGTATGCAATTAGTTTTATGAGTATGTTAGATGTGAGAGTTTGAATCACCTAAAAAAGAGCCACGGTTTATTTTTAATGAATTTCCTACTGAGATTGGTCCTGCTGGAAATAGTTGTACCGGACAGACTGTAAGTAACGTGTTTGGTAGTCTAAAAATGGGCCTTAGAGGTGTGCAAATCCACTAATTTTCGGCATGATACTAACCTCATGAATAAAGAAAAGGTGGCAGTTGGAATTTTGTCAAAATAAGTTGTGGTTTATTTTTAATTAATTTTCTAGTAAAACGGGTCAAACTGAAATGTGCTGGATGGACAGAATTTGTGTAACAAGTTGCATGATCTGGAAAAGGGCCTTAGGAAATTGTAATTGGGCTAAATTTTGACAGGATGCTAGCCCAATGAGTTTACTAAGATGGAGAGTTAGAATTTCCAGAAAAAGATTAAAGGATTGGTCACAATAAATTTTATAGTAAAACATGATCATTTCAGAATTCAGGTTACACCGTTTTATGAAAAAGAGCAAACGAGTCCCTTATCGACATCGTAACTCCACAATGCATGCATGGCATTCACTTATGACATTTACGGAGAAGGATATGTGAACCAATGGGTCTAAAACTGCATTTTAGTAGGAAATTCCTAAGAAGAAGTTGACGCTACCAAGCTGGAAATTTCCAGCATGGCCACGAAACGTGTCTATTCGTTTACGTCATGCATTATGCCGCGATTTGCATATTACATGTCATGCATTGCATCATCGTCACGTACATGATTTACAGCATATCTTCTTTTTATGAGAAAGAAAAAAATGAAAAGATTTTCAAAAGATGATTTCGTTTTGTAAAGAATGATTCCCCACCGGTACCGTGTGTGAGTATGAACTTGGCCAGTATGATGACGTTACCGTTCCGAATCCGGGAATAATAGATTCGAAGGGGAGACGTTACCGCCTCAGATCCGGGAAGATAGATCTGAACATGAGAAAGATGACGTTACCGTTTCGAATCCGGGAATAATAGATTCGAAGGGGAGACGTTACCGCCTCAGATCCGAGAAGATAGATCTGAATATGAGAAAGATGACGCTACCGTTCCGAATCCGGGAATAATAGATTCGAAGGGGAGACGTTACCGCCTCAGATCCGGGAAGATAGATCTGAACACTCTGTTGTTTTACGACGTTGATGATTTTTAAAGAAAAGCATGAAAGTTCATTTTTCCATTGTCATCTCAATGCATCACACGTACATATGCATGCACACATTCATGAAGCGACGTATGAGATTTAAGTTGTGATGACTTCGTAGACCCTAAGCGATGATTCTGATTGTGTTATTCCTCAATACGAGTTATGGTCTTTTAATGTTATGTTTTGCTTTGAGTGATGAAATTAATTAAGTTATGATCTTGCTATCCTAAGTGATGATCCATACCGACTTTTGGACGGAGGACAGGTATGCTTCTAAACCATAAATTTTTGGGATTCGGTTCTTGTTCGCACTTTCCCTTTAACTCATGATTATTATAGTATACTTGCTGGTGACATTGTCACTCACCCTATTTTTCCTCCCAGAGGTGGCGGAAGACAAGGTAGAATGGATCAAGGACGAACCCAGGGTTCCCTACCCGTGAGTGCAGTGAAGGATGGCCAGCTTTAGGAGACCGAATGTACCAGCTTTAAGGGATGATTGAGATATGTACTTGAGATGGGAAAACAATTTACTTTTTGTCGCTTTCTGCTACATTTGATGTGGGTTGTAAACTTTAAATGGTTGTGATGACGTTTTTAATTTGAAGTTTTAAATTCTGATATGGTTTCGCTTATTTGTTGCGCGTAAGCACGAAAATCCATGCAATGCTATCATGGATCACGACGCGTATGGATGACGCCTAGTACTCTCCTCAGTGAAGTACAACGGGTGCACCGACTTCGGTGGGGCCAGGGTGCGGGGCCCCACACTCGGGATCCGGAGCTGGACTATATAGACGACGAGCCGAGAGAGTAGATTCCATAAGCAGTCTAGTGGGCCCAGTAGTTCCATCTGTTGTATTTTGTTATTTCAGCCATGTACTTTTGTATCAATGTACTGATGATATTGTACTTTGATGTAGTTATGATGTACACATGTTGTTTATGTTTTTATTCTGTCTATTTTATGATGTTTCATCTGTTCGATACATGTTTATGATGATGTGGATATGGATGTTATCGACGCCTTGTACTTCTCGTAGCAGAGTACGACGGATGCACCGTACCGAGACCCTAGTCCTGGGCAGGGCGCTACAATATATATATATATATATATTTATATATATATATATATATAATAAAAAAGATGGCAAATTTCTCTCTGGTTCCTTGTGTCCTTCGGCGGCGGCGGTAGGCAGATGCCTGCCGCTGTTGTTATCGTTCTCCTTTTCACTTTTCTGCTTACAACATTCCTTCTCCTGTAATCGGGCTATCATGGCGGATATTCCGTCATCATCCCTGGCGCAACAAAACGTGACTTCGGTTCCGGCGGTACCAAAATCTTATGCGTCCTTTTTTCGTCTTCATCAACCCTTATTGCGCTGAAACCAATACAAAAATTCAAGGGTAGTCCAATGATCACTTTTACCGTGGATGAAATCCAATCTTTGGCTGCCCCTTACAAGCTTACATTGGTTGGGACTTTTTGGTTTGGTAGGCCACCTCTAGCGACAATTCGATCAACCGTTGATCGCATTGGTTTTTCTGGGGCTGTGAAAATCGGCCTTCTTGATGCAAAACATGTTCTTCTCCATTTTGATCAAGAGCAAGATTATCTTTGTTGTTTCTCACGTCAAAGTTGGACGATCTCCGGCAAACATATGCGTGTCACCAAATGAACACCGGATTATGATTCTGCCATTGAAATACCTATTTTTCCGGTATGGGTGTCTTTTCCAGGACTCCCAATCCATTTTCATCGAAAAGATGCTCTTTTTCAGATTGCTCATATGATAGGAATGCCTATAAATATTGATGTGGCAACCACAGTGGTAACTCGACCATCCGTCGCTCGAATATGTATCGAACTTGATGTCTCAACTGTGTCTCCACAACAAATTTATATTCAAGGACCGACAAAAATTGTTACGCAAAATATTGAATATGAGGTTTTTCCGTCATATTTTGACGGCTGTTTTCGATCGGGACATGTCACTAAAGACTGCAGTAAAGTCCTTGCGGAGCTCCCGTGCATCCATCACTGAGTAAACAACAGCCTCAGGCCGATAAGGGGCCAAAAAAATGTTGGACTCCAAAGAAATATTTGCCTGTTTCAGCCCCTGCGCATGAAATTTATAGCAAAACTATGCTGTCGAATCGCCCAGAACTTTATTAGATGGACTCTCCAAGGGGTGCTCCGTCTTTAATTCCATCGCGAATGGTTCAACCTCCGTCTCCAGATATTTATCTGCTGGATGTGGTCTCTAATACACAGGATCTATCATGTCTCCAGGGTGTTAATGATTGTATGTTACGAGATTTATCACAACAAAGGGATTATTCATCCCTTTCGGGCAGTGAGTTGACAATTCCTTTGAATGTCAATCGTTTGGATTTGCAGGACAAGGACATCTATGAATCCATGGCTAATGTTTTCCAAGCAGTCTTTCTTGATACTAGTCGAATCAATGCTGAGTCTTCAATAATAACGGCAGAAACTGAAGCTTCACCTCTACGAATATTACGTCGTGCACCACAGGCTGCTGTAGTATCTCCATGATTAACCAGGTTACGTGCAACACAACTCTTTAACTCATTTGATCCATTAGCCCAATGAAATTAATGATCTGGAATGTAAGAGGCATTCGTACCTCAGAAACTAGGGTTCTTTCGTTAGTTCGACGATACAATTTGCATGGCTTAGTTATTATTGAACCTAAAGTAAGATTATCTTCGTTGGTGTTGCATCGTTTGCGTTTCGGTTTCTCAAAATCTTTATCTGTCTGTTGTGATCATATTTGTTTTTTTGGAAGGACTCTATTATTTCGTTGGTAGAGAATTATTCGTTCAAATTTACTTGGTTGGCTTCTGGTGATAATTTTTGGTTTACTGCTGCTTATGGTCTTCACACTATATTAGCGCGAAAGCCGTTATGGCCTGATTTAAAGATGTTTCATGATGAGCTCCATCTTCCATGGTTGGTGGTAGGAGATTTTAATACATTTCGCTCGCTTGATGAATACCGTGGCCGGTCTTCGCCTACATTACGCCAATTGTAGGATTTCAATGATTGTGTGGCATCATGTGATCTATAGGAAATTTCATTTCAGGGCTCTCTATATATGTGGTGTGATGGACGTGGTCTAGGGCGTGTATGGCGTCGTCTAGATCGTTATCTTTGTACTCCCGCATTTTTTTACTTGTTTCCGTCTACACAATGTCAACACCTTTCTAGGGCCACGTCAGATCATTTGTCTATTTATCTTCAATGTGATTCTGAAACCTTGCGAGTGGCAGCTAATTTCAGGTATCTTGATGTATGGTACACTCATCCCGATTTTGATTTGTTGGTTCAACATCACTGGCAAGCTTTTCCCACTGTGGGAGGCATGGGGGGTTTATATGACAAACTTCGTCATTTGAAGCACCAGTTGAAAAAGTGGAATAAAAATGTATTTGGTAATATTTTTTATGCTTGTGGCGCATGCGGAGGAGGAGGTTCTTAAACATGAGCAGGCCTTTGATTATTCTCCATCCGAGGAGACTCGCGAGCAATACCATAGAAGTGAAGCTCAGTTAAAACTTGCACAGAATAGGGCGTTTCTTTATTGGAAGCAAAAGACAAATGTGAAATGGTTAAAAGAAGAGGATGTAAATACATCATTCTATCATCAGACTGTCAAAGACAAACGTCGGCGTCAAATCATCCGAAGGATACATCGACAGGATGGTGTAGGATGTGTCTTAACTGCTGATATTGAGGCGGGGCGGTTAATTATTTTTCAACTCTATTTACGGCTGAGCCTGTTCATGAAACAGATTTGATTTTGTAGTATATTCCCACTCTACTCACGATGGATGATAACGCCATTCTTCAAAATATGCCTTCTTTACAAGAGATCCGTACAACGGTGTGGGATCTTTGTCCAACTAGTGCGGTCTGGCCAGACGGATACCCAGGTTCTTTTTACAGACGATTCTGGCATCTCATAAATCTAGATGTTCAAAAAGTGGTTCAGGAATTTTTTATGGGTGTGATGATGCCTAAACTGGTGTTCTCGGCCACTATTGTCTTGATTCTTAAGGTGCAAAATCCTTTGACATTTGATGATTTTAGGCCAATCTGTTTGACGAATTTTCTTTCTAAGGTGATCACACATCTTATACACACAAGGCTCTCCCACCTTCTGCCCAAACTTATTTCACCCGAAAAGGCAGGATTTATGCAAGGTAGGGGTATTACAGAGCAAATTTTATTAGCGCAAGAGATGGTTCATGTCCTTGATCGAAAGACTGGGGGGGTCATGTCATGATTTAATTGGATATGGCTAAAGCTTTTGATCGTGTCAGTTGGTGTTATTGAGAATTTCCCCTATAGAATATGGGTTTTCATCCAAGGTTAGTTCGCATTCTGATGAATAATTTGAAGGCAACTCGTTGTTCAATCTTGATTAATGTAAAGCAGGTAGGATTCTTTCCTGTAGGCCTCGGGATGAAGCAAGGCGATACTCTATCGCCCCTTTTGTTTATTCTTGCGTCAGAGGGCTTTTCTCGCGGGTTCAATGCTATGTTGTCACAGGGTGCGATCAAGGGCTTTCATGCGGGACGTGCTCCCTCTGTTTCACATTTAGGCTTTGCAGATGATATGTTGATTTTCCTTAATGGATCAACGCAGAATTTTGCAAGATTTCGCATGTTTTTAACTTCCTATCAGAATGCACCTGGTCAACTGGTAAATTATCATAAGAGTCAAGTAGTAGTGAGAAAGGGTGTCTCAGGAGTTGCGGCATCACAAGCTTTGGGCATGCGTCTGACCTCGCTTCCGATTAAATACCTAGGATCTTACTTATATAAAGGAATTAATAGAGCAACGTATTGCTTATCTCTTCTTCAGCATTTTGATATTAAACTAAATTCTTGGTCTTCTAAACTCTTATCTATGGCAGGCCGTGTGGTTCTGATCAAGCATGTGCTGAATTCCATGCCGTTGCATATTATTCCTAGTTCTCGATTGCCTAAAAGTGTCATTGATATGTTAAATCAAAAGATGGCAAATTCTTAATGGCAAAGCCGACAATATTGGCGTTCATGGCCATCAGTATGTAAATTGCAAGAGGAAGGCGGATTAGGCATAAGGTATCTCTTAAGTGTGCAAAAGGCGTATGATTGTCAACTTTGGTGGAATTATCATCATTCCAAAACACCTTGGTCTTAATATTGCAGGTCAAAGTATGGCGGTCGTCCCTCGGTGTATTCACATATTTATGACTCTTCAGTGTGGAAAAGGTTATGTAGCATTAATGATTTTATGGAGTCGCATGTGGTACATACGCAGAATACTATGCATTGGGTGTCGGATGTCAATGGACAGTTTTCTTTCAAATCCGCTTATTTATTTATATGTTCGTCTGGGACAGTTTTTAGGGAGAGCCATTTCATATGGTGGCCAAATGCTCATCCTGGAATGCGCATTTTCTTATGGCGCCTGTGGACACATGTGTTGCCTTTGGTTGACAACTTCTCTTCATGGCAAACTATATATCCCTCACAGTGTGCTTTTTGTCGCCCATGCTCAGATAATACAGATCATATATTTCTTGGTTGCATGCAGATTCATCCGTTGTGGATTGAAATTTGGATAATGTTCTCTGGTCCATTTCCCAGACAGGAGCAAATAAAGCAATATCTCAACCGTTGGTGGCGTGTTTCATCTGCATCCACTATGACAGGCCAGCTAAAGGCAGTTGTGCCTTCAATATTAACGTGGGAGATCTGGAAAAAATATGCTGCAATACGCTTTGGGGATGAGACATTTACATATGTGACTTTGTTTGAGCAAGTCCGCCGGTCTAATTATACATGGTGTACAGCGATGAATGGTAAGAAATTCGCACAGCCTATGCCGCATCTAGTTGCCCGAAATTTCCCACCTCCAATACGGCTGAGGAGGTTCCGCCTGGTCAAGTGGGAGCTTCCCCAACAGGACGCATAAAATTAAATATAGATGCATATGTGGGAAAGAAGACAGCTGCAGGAGGCGCGGTTCTGCGGGATGATCAGGGAAAATGGTTTCGTCTATATGTTTTGAACTTCCGCATCTTAGTCCCCTACGAGAAGAATTACACACTATGTCTTTAGCCTTGATCTACTATTCGACGGATTATTCAAGCCTACTTGTGGAGACGGATTGTAGATCCATACTTTCCTTATTGATGACAAGAGATAAGCTAACCGGTTCCCTAGCCGAAGATATAACTCGTCTAGCTCTTTTTCTGACGCTTAATCAGGTCACATTACAATATTGTCCACATGAAGCCAACACAGTGGCACATTTTTTAGCGCGGCATAGATACTCTTTGCCAGGTGTCCACTGTTATGTCTTTTTACAACAACTTCCCTGTAAGGTGCGTGGAGCAATCCTCATGGACTTACAGCTTCCCAGTTTTCGTCTTTCATGATGTCTCACATGGTGTTGGTGTTTTCCTATTTTGGTTGCCTGTGTCATAATACACAGGCAACAGTTGCGTTATCGTTTTCTACCTTGGACACTATAGATGTTTATCTACATCTATGCGTATTGTTTATGCTCACGCGTTTCTCTATGGTCTTTATTTTGCATATCGATGGCCATTAATACTTTCGAGCGACTGCACCAGCTGAAACGGACATTTTCGTTCCACATAATTTGAAGGTAGCATCTAGTATCAGGGAACACTTCAGTTTCAGGCTGTCGCCTTGGTTCTTTTTGAATCAAGGTGGCATGGGTATGTGCACTCTTTGTTTATTTGCTTTGACCCATCCTATTTTAGCAATGCTAATGTTTTCAATTCTCCTTTGTTCTGAGGTGCACTGGTTTGCGTCCGCTACATATCCGCGATGCTCCTATCTGATTCCGACACGCTTGCGTATGGATGACTATCAACAGTGCATTATGCTTTTGGGAGCAACATTGACACACAGTTTTCGGCATTTCTATATCTTAGACCAACGCTCAAATTATATAAATATGTACGCTTTTTCCTTCGCCAAGGTTTTATCCACAAAGGGTGGTTTGACTTTACAAGGTTTTAATGCGGCATATCATATATAATTGAAGGTTGGCTATCATTAGCTTTTTGTTTGATTTATTCTACTATGATGAATCTTTTGTAATATGGTTTTCCTCCGCCATAAGTGATGCTCTCGAATAAATTAACGTTTCCGTTAAAATATATATTTTTTTGGTGGAAGGACCGGCGGTACCGTCTGGAGATTTTATTAATATTTCCCTCACTAATGGCAGAGGAATACCGTGGTTACATATAAAATCCTACCTACGGAGGGAGACTCTCCAAATTAAGAAAAATAGCATCCGAAAAATGTCAAGAAAAGGAAATACAAAGGATAATAGTAATGATTGAATCGAAATAACTAGAGTGTGATAACCAAAATCAAATATGGCAGTAAGAGATCCTACATTGTTGTCCCATGAGTCGAATATGAATCCATGATGATGATGTTGGAATTGCCATTGAACTTATGATACTCTATCATGCTTTCCCGCTATGTCCGTGTTGTTGATTGTCCCAGAATTTTTGTGCTTGCAAAATTTGTACCAGTGGATGTGTGAGAAATATATAGCAAGATTGATGTAGAAATAGGGTAAGAAGAGTAGCCACTTACCCACGTTACCTTAGTGAATGATGAACCAAGGTAACAGCAAATTAAAGACGCCTTCTGCCATGGCTTTGATTCTGGTGACAAGTATCCATATGGCAAGCCTCAGCAGACAATCAGAAAAAGTATTAGAGATCAGTATAATTATTGTAAGGAATGCAATGTAATACAAAAAACCTGCAAAAGGAGAAAGCCATACTGATGTTGCCTGCATCAATTTGATACAAGCAGCAACATGATGGAACAAGCAATATAGGTGTTGATTAGCTTCGCAAGACATATGTTGTGGAGTCTGTGTTATAATACCCACGAGCCGTAGTCGGTAGAGATTCCTTGGATAAATAGAATGTTGTCAACGGAGATAATCGTGCATGCTGCGCCCAATGATGGGCTACCATGTTCACTTCTCTTGGTATATATCTAATGTGGCTTCCCGTAAGTTGTAGAAATTGCTGCAGACTTCTGAATTTAGTAAGCGACGAGAGAGACGAATCTGATGTGCATGCTATTTTTTGACAGTCAGTTTCAATTAGTATGCAGCTGTAATTCTGTCCAAAGTATATTAAACTGAACAGGATCGCTTGCGTTTCCGCTCGTAGAGGAGGCAGACGAGGTAGTGAAAATGAGATCGCAGCAACTATGGTACCTTCACTGTTTCGCAGTGTAGCCCCTGTTGTAGCAATGGATTGTCCAGCAGAGGCATCCACATTGAGTTTTAGCTTACCCGATGGTAGGAATTCCCATTTCAGAACGCTAACTCGTTTGGTGCGCATGTAAGGAGTTAGACCACTTGAGATGAGAAAAGGATTGTTTTCAGCCAACTTTGTTTTTGATAGTGTGTGTGACAAATCATAACATAGACGGTGCGCCATAGCATAAATGCTAGAGGGATGTATATCCGCTTCGCCAAATACGTTATGACAAATTGGCTTTTATTGTAATTCACTAATTGGCCCGATGCCTTTTGATATGATGTCAAAAATTGTTGAAATGTTTTCCAATTATGCGTTGAACCATTAAGAAAAATCAACAAGTCGTCTGCATAAGCCAAGTGAGAAACTGCGGGTACTCTTCCAGATGTGAAACCCCGTACCGAGCCATTCTCGAATAGATGATTTAGACCCCTACTAAATCCTTCAGAGCTTAGAATAAAAAGCAAAGGTGATAAAGGATCACCTTGTTTCACTCCTCTTGTAGGTGAGAAGAAGCCATAGGATGCGCCAGTCACCATCACTGATAACTTAGAAGAACTCATGTTGTTCATCAGAATTCTTATAAACCAATCATGAAAGACAAAACGGCAAAGAATTTCCTGAAGATATAGCCAATTAACATGGTCAAAGGCTTTGGCCATGTCCAGTTTGATCATGACATTAGCACCTCGTGTCTTCCGATCAATCAGATGTGTCATTTCGTTTACCATTAGCACATGCTCACTTATGTCATGACCCTTTAAAAAACCAATTTGTTCCTTGGAGATTAATTTCGGAAGTAATGAAGACAAGCGAGATGCAATCACCCTCGTGACCACCTTACTGATAAAATTTGATAGCAAATAGGTCTCTAATCTGCGTATGTAATTGGATTTGTTTTCTTTGGGATCAATGTGATAAGTGAGGAGGACATAACCTGTGGAGGTGGGACTCCAATGAAGAATTCTTGAATTGCACATAAAACATCATTTTTTATGATATCCCAACATGTTCTGAAAAAGTGTCCATTATAACCATCTGGGCCTACTACACTATTTTGATTTCGGTTCCATACCACTGCTTTTACTTCTGCCAAATCTGGAATTTCCAGTAGCAAATCATTATCTACAGATGTAACTATTGAAGGTATTGGTTGCAGAAATTGTTCCACATCGGCTACTGTTTCGTGTGTGAATAATTGTTGGAAAAATTCCACAGTGGTGTTGCCTAGAGACTCTTCATCCTCTAATCTTGATCCTCCAGAATCAAGTAATTTTCGTATTTGTTGTCGCCGAAATCGTTCCTTGACTATGGCCTGAAAATAAGAAGTGTTCGCTTCTCCCTCTTCCATCCAGTGAACATGAGCCTTCTGTGCCCAAAAAGAAACTTGTGCTTTATTGGCGCGCTGAAGTTGAGATTGCTAAAGAGTACGCCTCACTATTTTCTTGTGTAGGCTGCTGATAAAATGCCGCTTCCCTCTTAACACAATTACTTTCAGCTTCTTCTACATTGCTAAATATATTTCCGAGGACATCTTTATTCCATTTTTTGAGATCTAATTTTAGTAGCCGCATCTTTTGATACAATCCACGCATGCCTCCTACCATTGGATATGTCTGCCAGTGAGAGCTTACATGAGAGAGAAAAACTTCATGTTGCGGCCATGCATTTAAATATCTGAATGGCACTACCGTTTGCGATTGCAATTGTTTGCATGTCAATAATAAAAGGGAGTGATCCGATGTCGCCCTTGATAAATGTTGGACCACTATATCTGAAAATAAATTTGTGTAAGATAGACTACACAACAATCTATCCAAACGACGCATAACACGACCATGTCCTTGACCCCTTGCCCATGTAAACTGAGAGCCTACAAATGAAATCTGTTGTTGTTGGCATTCATGTATACAGGCATTAAATTCCTCTAATGAACGTAGTGTTGGTGTTGTTCTACAGGAATGTTCGTCCAAAGTTAAGAAAGTGTTAGAATCCCCTCCAACTATCCATGGGTCTGTTATTCGATGAAAGGTGTTTAATAAGGAATCCCATAATTGCCTTCTTTCTGTCATTGTGTGTGCCATATACAACTGACCAGTTGAATGGGTGTTGTAATCGACGCAGAGTGAAATGCAGTAAAGAAGTTTGCATGCCATGTTCTATCGTATGAAAATGAAAACTGTAATATTCCCATAAAACCAAGATATTACCTCCACAAGTGGTTATGCCTTCATCATAACCTAATTTCAAACGATAATGATCAAGTTGTGTATCCCGCTGCTTTGGCTCAATTATTGTTAGCAATTCCACACGCTGTTTACGTAACAACAAAATTAATCTATCAAGCGAGGCTCGAAGCCCTCCAACATTCCAAATTAGGGCATTCATTGTGTGTCCGTTATGGAAGTCCCTTCACGCATTGCACTTCTTGTTACCACTGTAGATGGAGGCCGAGGGGGCAATTTCTTCTTTTTGATCATCTTCTTCTTCATGGCGCAACTGGTATGAAACCATCAGAATCCATCAAGGTAGGGTTGTTAAGAGCCTGTAAAAGTCCTTCATCATCAAGTGACAATGTGCGATTTTGAAGCCTCTTTCCAATAATCTCTGACGCGGTGTGTATCACGTTCATGAACGTTGCACGTGTATCTGCATCGAATGTCAATTGAGTTTTATTTCCCACATCAGAGTCTGAGCATTGGCATTCGTCAGGATCATCCAGTTGATTTTCTAATAAAATAATTTGTTCTGCATCATTCTGCAGACGATTAATGTCTTGTCGTTCCTGAATACGAATTTCTGGAACTTGCATTGCTGGCTCGTGATCTATTGGATGGATAGAATCCTGATCATTATCTGCATGTAAATTTTCGACATCATTTAATATGTTAGGACGTTTTAGCAAAGCAACGGTTTCTGATGGATGATCTTGCACTGGAGGATTCTTTTCTGGAGTCCATCTTGTTTTAGGTTTGCTAGGCTTCGACAACGGCGGTGGCGGCTGCTGTTCTGCACATGAGCCTGCAGAATGACCTAATCGACGGCAATCATCACAGAAGTCTGGGAGATCTTCGTATATAATCTGCTGTTGTATAATCTTTTGCTTTCCTTGCAAAAATATTTTCTTTGGGAGATCCACAGATACATCTAATTTAATGCAAATTCTGGCTACTGATGGTCGAAAAGAATCAGCCGTTGCGAACATCGAGTTTCACCGGATGGCCTATTATATGGACAATTTCAAAAAGCGCCACCTTTTGTTGATAATGTAGAGGCAAACCTGGGAATGCAACCCAGATCGGTACTATTGGCGCATCTTTGGATTGATCAAAATCCACAGTCCACTTTGTAATACGCATGCTACCACCTGCTATTGTCCATGATCGTCGCAAAAAGCAGCGCATATAATCTGGTTCATGGACAAAATTTAAAAGAACATGAGACTGATCAAGAAGAGTAATCTTGACATCAGATCTAAAACCTATTCTTTCAAAAACATCGCGGATTATCTTCAATGGAGGCCACCCAAACCAGAAGGATCCAACAAGTGTTAACCAGTATGGTGCTGCCAAAGCGTCTATCTCATCATCTCAAAAAGATATCATGGGAAGGTCTTTGTATTTGGTGATTGTCTTGGACGAGATCGGAGTGGATGCTGGTTGCTGCGAGGCGACGATGGCAGCAAAGGTTTTGCTGCTGCTGCCAGGATCATCGACGCGAGAAGAAGCCATCTTTCTTTTATGTATAGGTATCGCATTAAAAAATATATATATATATATCTCTTCTATACATATATATATGATCTCCGTGCTCTGGCGATTCTGCGACAAAGACGGAATCACACCTTGCAGCCCCCACGATCAGCGGTCACCGGCCGCCGCTGAACTCCTCCACCATCTCTCCTGCTTCCGTCGGACAGCCAAAACCCATGGATTCTCTTCCATCTGATCCGACTCTGACAATACTAGCAGCGATCAAGGGCAAATCATGTGCATCGTTGTTTTCTTCATCCACAATTCCGATCGCTGCGAAACCAATTCAACGTTTCAAGGGCGCCCCGATGATCGAATTTTCAGACGATTAAATAGCCGCATTGGCGGCGCCGTATCGACATACTTTAGTGGGATCTTTTTGGTATGGCAGACCTACATTGGCCACAATTCGCACAAGCATAGATCGTATTGGATTTACAGGTGCCATCAAGATTGGCCTTCTCGACTCCATGCATATTTTGATACACTTTGATCAGAAGCGGATTATCTTCGCTGCTTTGCTCGACAAAGCTGGACTATCACAGGGAAACATATGAGGGTGACGAAATGGACGCTCGATTTCGACCCAAAAGTTGACATGCCTATCGTTCCTATATGGGTCTCATCGCCAGGGTTGCCTGTGTATTTTCATCAAAAGGAAGCTCTTTTTCAGATAGGACGCATGCTAGGAACTCCGATGAAATTAGATGCAGCAACGGCGTCAGTTTTACGGCCTTCTACTGCACGTTTGTGTGTAGAGGTGGATATCTCTCAAGAACTGCCTTCAAGAGTATATATTCAAGTCTCTTCGCTGAAAATAGCATAGTCTGTAATTTATAAAGATTTGCCTTCATATTGTACATCTTGTTTTCGTCTGGGACACAAGGCGACATCTTGTGGAAAACCTGATGAAAAACGCCAGATCAGCCAGCCATGGCTGCGATTGGGAAGACAACAAAGCCCAAAGAATATTTACAGCATTGGACCCCCAAAAAACAGTCTGCTATAGAGGAGCAAGCTAATGTCACCACTGCAGTGCAGCCTGCGACGTTGGAAATGCGATCTCCTAACCTTTACCCTACTGCAATTGTTTCATTTTCTCAAAATCTATCGCGTTTAAAAGGTATTGATGATTGTCTGTTAGCAGATTTGCATTATAATTCTGTGATATATGCTATTTCAGACAGTGAAGTTGAGATAGATCGTTCTCAGCCGAGTTTCACTACGGAAGCAACAGATGACGATATAATGCAATATATTGAAAACTTGGTGCAATCAACGG
>AP025044.1:41122722-41155955 GCA_036186865.1 Eustoma russellianum
TTGATATGCAGCAGACGTCCATCATACAATAAAGTTAGATTTTAATAATCATCTAGGCTAATTGAAGTCTAATTACACACTTGATTGCCATTTACCTAAAATAACTTCAACATCAAATATTACTTGGCAAATACACTCTTAACTCTTAATCAAGTCCCCCGATTTCAACAAAATTCCATTCTTATAAGTTACTCTGTCAATCCCAATTAATAAATACACAGTTATCATAAATAAGATAATCAAATAATATATCATTGTAAATCTTTTATGAGTTCAAATCTCAATTAACATATTTTTCAGAGTATGCACAATTATGAATTACCATTAAATTATGTTGGAGAAATTGAAATAGGTGAAAGAGTAATTAATGCTCAAAGTAGGGATAAAATAATTTGAAAGTCGGTTACTTAACCGTAATTCAAATTTGAGAATCGGTTACTTAACCGTAATTCAAATTTGGAAAACCAGTTACTTAACCATAATTTAATTTTGAAAAACGGTTTAATTCAAATTTGAAAAGCGGTTGTCTGTTATCTAATCTAACGGTGGTAATCTGATCCGACGGCCGTGGTTAAACTGTCAATTAACCACCCTAATCAAATTTTTCCTATAAATAGTGGCTTAGCTGACCTCTCTGGTCACACTCATTCAGAATCCAAATTTTCCTCCTCTTCTCCTTTGCATACACGTTCTTTTCTTTTCTCTTCTTCTTCTATATTTTGCATCAAGTCCGAGAAGTTCAGGGAATCTTACAGGTTCGTAGAGTTGTTGCAGTGCCGCTCGTCTAAACTGACTTTCGTTGTATCCCGAGAGACGATTGCTCCATCCTGTTGGGCACAGTATACCGAAGCAACATGTCTTAAGGACAGAGTTCTGGACTCACCTCTGATCTCTGCTCAGTTGTGCTGTAAAGGTTATTACCGTGTTAAGCTCTGCTTTGTGCTGAGCCCAGCTGATCGTGGGATATCGTAGCACTGTTGTTGTACAAAGTTGTTGTGCTGAGCTCTGCTATTGGCTAAGAACATTCGTTGTTCTGCAGCATTGTCGTGCTGAGCTCTGCTCGGTTGAAGTGGCTGAAAGCTCAACTTTCGTAGTTGTGGTGAAGTGCCGAGGTCGGCAGATCGGTGATCAACCCAGAACGCAAATACAATTACGCTGACTGGACTGACTGTTCAGGACACAAACTCATTTGCGCTATCTGAACTTTCTTGACTCTACAGATCAGTCCAGAAAACCCTGAGCTCAGCAGGTCAACCATTACTGTATAGAAGTCAATTTTGTCTGACTTGAATTATTCCCAACAATTCTTAGGACGTATTCGTTTTGATTATCTACTGATTCATATTTGTTTATGATCTTACAGAAACCTGATGGAGAACGCAAGCTCTAGCTCGGTCCAAGGCGCAGACATACACAGTTCTGCCCCAATAGCACCAAATGCTGGGGTGTCGAGACATGATCCTCCTACATAGGGTCCTGCAGTGGCCCAAGTGGAGAAACTTGAGAAGTTAAGTGGGAGCTGCTTCAAGAGTTGGCAACAGAAGATGCTGTTCTTCTTGACTGCCATGGGGTTGGCTTCGTTCTTGACTGAGGACACACCTGTGGTGGATCCTGAGGAGGACCAAACCTAGAATATATAAAACATACTTTCTGTTGAAGCATGAAACTTCAACAATTATGTTTTTTAGCCATATTCTGAGTTGTTTGGACAACTCCTTGCACGGTTTATACTGCACGTACAAAACCGCGAAGTCTTTATGGCAGACTTTGGAAAATAAATACTGTATGGAAGATGTAATAACTAAGAAATTTATTATCGGCAAATTCCTTGATTTCAAAATGTCTGATTCTCGCACTTTTGTTTCTCAAGTTGAGGAACTTCAAACGTTGGTAGCCGAGATAGAAGAGGAGGGCATGTTGCTCAGTGAATCTTTTGTCGTGGCTACAGTGAAATGACATTGGAGGGCATGTTGCTCAGTGAATCTTTTGTCGTGGCTACAGTGATTGAGAAGCTACCTCTTTCATGGAGGGAATTCATAAGCTATCTCAAGCACAGGAGAAAGGAATTGACATTGGAAGATCGTCTGACTCTGCATAGAGGAAGACAATCGCAGATATGAACGAAAGCCACAGTCAAGTGCTGGTCAGGCCAAGACCCATGTTGCAGAGGCCAAGAAAAAGAAGGGCCAACTTGGGGTGAACAAGAAAGGCAAACAGATCGCCAAGAAGTTCACCAGGAAATGCTACAACTGTGGCATTCAGAGGTATGTCAGCAATGAGTGCAAAAAGCCCAAGAAGAAGCAGACCAAGGAAAAGGCAAACATTGTTGATGCGATGGACGATCTGAACCTCTGTGCAGTGGTCTCAGAGTGCAACGCTGTGTGGAACATGCACGAATGGTGGCTTGATGCTGGCGCAACTAGATGTATCTGCTCCAGCAGAGAGACATTCACGGAATACCAGATCGAGAACAACGAACATCTTTACAAGAGGAACTCGGCCTCATCGAAGATCGAAGGCGAGGGCAAAGTTATTCTGAAGCTCACCTCAGGGAAACATCCGACTCTGCAGAATTTGCTGCACGTCCCCGACATTCAGAAGAATTTAGTATCTGGATCTCTTCTAGTCATGCATGGTTTTAGACTAGTGTTAGAATCCAATAACTTTTGATAATAAAAAATGTCAAATATGTGATTAAGTGAAGATGGCAAAGGCGCCATTTCCTTCAATAGGAAGGAACACTGAACCTTTGGATTTAATTCATACCGATGTGTGTGACTTAAAATTTGTGCAAACAAAAGGTGGTAAAAAGTATTTCGTAACTTTTATCAACGATTGCATACAATATTGTTATGTCTATTTGCTAAGTAGCAAAGACGAGGCCCTTGATGCTTTCAAGGACTATAAAAATGAAGTTGAGAATCAACTTAACAAACGAATTAAAGAAATTCATAGTGATAGAGGCGGCGAATATGATACACCGTTTAATGAATTCTGTTTAGAACA
The DNA here is from genome assembly GCA_036186865.1 of Eustoma russellianum. NCBI lineage: Eukaryota > Viridiplantae > Streptophyta > Magnoliopsida > Gentianales > Gentianaceae > Eustoma > Eustoma russellianum. The sequence goes on from AP025044.1 coordinate 41,125,729, forward strand.
TGTCATAATTCATCAAACGACTGCACCATATTCACCTCAATCGAATGGTATTGTTGAACACAAAAACTGAACTCTAAAAGAGATGATGAGTGCTATGTTGATAAGTTCAGGCTTACCTCAAAACTTGTGGGGGGAATCCGTTCTCTCAGTTAACGTCATTTTAAATAGAATTCAATCCAAGCAGATGGATGAAACCCCACACGAACTATGGAAAGGCCACAAGCCTAGTTACAAATACTTGAAAGTGTGAGGATGTCTAGTAAAGGTTGATATACTTAAACCAAGACAAGTTAAAATCGGGCCTAAAGTGGTTGACTGCATATTTATAGGATATGCAACTAACAGTAGTACATATTGGTTCTTGGTGCACAAATCAGATATTCATGACATATATAAGAACGTTGTCATGGAGTCAAAGAATGCAGTTTTCTTCGAAGATCGGAAAGACAAAAATCAAGAAGAGATAAGATCTGGTAAGCGAATGCGTCAGACGACTCCTCAATGAATTGAGGAGCTTTGTCAAAGCAAGAATGCCAGAATGCCAAATTCGTTTGGACCGGACTTTCTAACCTATATGGTAGAAAATGAGCCAAGGAACTTCTCCAAGAGAATGTCAACTCTAGAAGCTCTATTCTGAAAAGAGGCAATTAACAGTGATATAGACTCGATTCTTCAAAATCATACTTGGGAGTTGGTTGACCTTCCACCTTGAAGTAAATCACTTGGTTGTAAGTGGATTTTCAAGAAGAAACTTAAAGAGGATGGGTCTATTGAAAAGTATAAAGCAAGGTTGGTAGCTAAAGGCTATTGACAAAAGGAAGGCTTTGACTTTTCAACACCTACTTAACAGTAACTAGGATCACTTCTATAAGGGTGCTAGTTGCTATTGATGCAATCTATAACTTGGAAATCAATTAGATGGATGTGAAGACTGTTTTTCTGAATGATGAGTTGGATGAAAAAATCTATATGGAACAACCCAAAGGGTTTGTAGTTCCAGGACAAGAGTCAAAAGTTTGTAGACGTGTTAAGTCGTTGTACGGACTTAAGCAAGCGTCTAAATAGTGGCACTTGAAATTTGATTAAGCTATGCTAGCTAATGGTTTCAAGATCAATGAGTGTGACAAGTGTGTCTGCATTAAGAATACACAGAATGCATATGCGATAGTATGTCTCTATGTAGACGACATGTTCCTCATATGGAGTACTCGAGACATCATCTTAAACACAAAGAAGATGTTGACGAGAAACTTCGATATGAAGGATATGGGAGTTGCCAATGTCATTCTAGGAATTAAAATTTCTAGGATAACCGTGGGACTCGTAATGTCACAAACTCACTATATTTAATCTATTCTAAAACGTTTCAGTATGTCTGATGTGAAACCGGTGATGACTCAACTCGACTTAAGTATACACTTAAGGAAGAATCGAGGCGAGCCAGTAGCTCAATCGGAGTACTCGCAAGTAATCGGAAGTATAATGTACATAACGATTTGTACAAGCCCAGACTTAGTGTGCTCAGTAAACAAATTGAGCAGGTTTACCAGTAATCCAAGTGATGATCGTTGAAATTCTTTGAATAGAGTAATGAGATACTTGAAGTATACAATGAATCTTGGATTGCATACACTCGAGATATACATCAGTGTTGAAAGGCTACTGTGATGCCAACTGGATATCTGACAGTAAAGATTCGAAGTCCATGCGTAGATATTTATTCACTGTTGGTGGAGGTGCTGTGTCGTGAAAATCCATGGAGCAAACGTGCATAGCTCGTTCCACGATGGAAGCGGAGTTTATAGCACTTGACAAAGTTGGGGAAAAAGCTGAATGGCTTCGGAATTTCTTGGAAGATGTGCCCTGTTAGTTTAAGCCAATCACTCCTATAAAAATACACTATGATAGTCAGTCGGCTATAGGACGAGCACAAAGCAGCATCTATAATGGTAAGTCTCGACACATGCATCGGAGACACAATACCATTAAGCAGTTGATCTCTAATGGCGTGATTTCTATTGATTATATAAAATCAAAGGAAAATCTTGCAGATCCACTTACAAAAGGCTTGCCTAGAGATCGGATGTCAATTTTGACAAACGGAATGAGACTAAAACCTGTAATGCATGAATCTTTGTAACGGTAACCCAACCTTATTGACTGGAGATCCCAGAATCTTGATTCAATGGGACAGCTAAGTTATGGAGTTCAATGAGCACTTATCCATTCTGTTAAATAAAAGTGCTTCCTGCAGAGGAATGAGGGTAAGATGAGGCTTTTAATGGATCCTATATCTTGATATGTCAAGTGGGGTATGGCAGAATACACTTGATAGGTATAATCTATGTGTGAAGTGTGACCGCTTCTATGAGAATTTTTTAAGGCCAAAGTTCTCTAGCACACTTTCTGAAACCAGGCAGTTCATGGCCAAAACGAACACAATCATGAGAACCAAAAAAGGTGTTAAAGGAAATGTTGTGTGAGTACTATTGTCAATGGTCACACTAAAGGCCGGTTAATTCAAGACATTAAGTTCACTAATTAGCCGAGTGGATCCGATAGTATATCGCTAAGAAAGGTTCAAAGCTAGAAGCTGCCTCTTCTGATGCAACATTTTCTTGTCTGACTTCTCGATAGAGTCTGCATAAACACTTACATTAATTGCCATTCATGTGGGGGATTGTTGAAGAAATTGAAATGGGTGAATGAAAAATTAATGCTCAAAGTAGGGATAAAATAATTTGAAAGTCGGTTACTTAACCGTAATTCAAATTTGAGAATCGGTTACTTAACCGTAATTCAAATTTGAAAAATCAGTTAACCATAATTTAATTTTGAAAAATGGTTACTTAATTATGATTCAAATTTGAAAAGCGGTTGTTTGTTATCTGACCTAACGGTGGCAATCTGATCCAACGGCCGTGGTTAAACCGTCAATTAACCACCCTAATCAAAATTTTCCCTACAAATAGTGGCTTAGCCGACCTCTCTGGTCACACTCATTCAGAATCCGATTTTCTCCTCCTCTCCTCCTCTGCATACACGTGCTCTTCTCCTCTCTTCTTCTATATTTTGCATCAAGTCCGAGAAGTTCAGGACATCTTACAGATTCGTAGAGTTCATACGCTGCAGTGCCACTCGTCTGAACTGATTTTCGTTGTATCCTGGGAGACGATTGCTCCATCCAGAGCAACGCGTCTTTCCTGGACTCACCTCAGATCTCTGCTTAGTTGAGCTGTAAAGGTTATTGCCGTGCTGAGCTCTGCTTTGTACTGAGCCCAACTGATCATAGGATATCGCAGCACAGTTGTTGTACAATGTTGTTGTGTTGAGCTCTGCTTTGTGCTGATCTCTGCTATTGGTTGAGAACATTCGTTGTTCTGCAGCATTGCCTGCTGAGCTCTGCTCGGCTGAAGCGGCAGAAAGCTCAACTTTCGTAGTTGTACTGATGTGCCAAGGTTGACAGATCGGTGATCAGCCCAGAACGCAAATACAATTGTGCTGACTGGACTGATCTGATCTGTCTGATCAGACTGATTTAGTTCAGCACGGCTGGATGGCTGATTGCACAGAACTACTATTCTCAAGTGCTGTTCAGTTCAGGTCGGCTGACTATTCAGGACGCAAACTCAATTGCGCTATCTGAACTGTCTTGACTATGCAGATCAGTCTAGCCTACCCTGAGCTCGGCAGGTCGGCCATTACTGTACAGAAGTCAATTTTGTCTGACTTGAATTATTCTCAACAAATTATATAAAAGTTAATATGGTATGACTAAGGCACGAATCAAATCATTCGACTTGGACAATTCAAGTTTCTAAAACAATACGAAGTAGGTCTGAGATGATATAGTTCACATTACTAAGAAACAACGGTTGCGTAAGGCGCCTTAAAAGTGAGAGTTGTTAAATGAGACCAAATGTCCGTGTAAACATTTTAAAATTTATGAACGAGATGAATATTATGTTCGATACTCCAATTAATTGCATTTTTAAATACATCACGAGAAGGGGCTTTCAGAAATTATTATTGACGCCAGTGAATGTATAGAAAGTAGGTCTGAAAAGCTATAGTTGACTTTTAATAAGAAAGCTTCCACGCAAAAGGTGCCTAATTATTAAATGAGAGCAAATATCAGTGTAAACATTTTAAAATTTATGTATGACATGTATATTTTATTCGACACGCCAATTACTTGCATTTTTCCGACACACCACGCAAAGTGGATTCCAGAAATCATCATTGAAGCCAAAGAAAATAGAGAGTAGGTCTGAAATATTGTAGCTGACTACACTAAGAAATTATTCACGCGAAAGGTGAAAATATTAAAATTTATGAATGAGATGCTCTTGGGAGGGATATATATTTGTACATTTTGAGGTCCTATAAAATTGAGCAGCTCTTGTCTCCCTCTATACAGTGTTCAAAGAATGTCTACAATATTAATAGAAACTTATACAAAAAGTCGGCAACCTACATGGAACGGCAACCTATACAATAAGCATTGGAGCTACACTAGAATTGGTTAACTTGCACGATAAAAGACGAACCTACATACACGATATAGGGATGACATTCTTACACTTCTCGACAAACAATATAATTTTCACACAAGTTGGCTGAAAAAAGTCATGTATCTTCGGTGGCATTGAGTATTAACACAAGTACCAGATGTAAATAACAAAAAGAAAAATTCGACCATTTATATATTTGATCATGAAGATTATGATAAAAGGGTCTTGGAGAAATTAGCTGCTCTTATTTAACCACTTATATTGTAGCGCCCCGCCCTAGGGTCTCGGCACGGTGCACCCACTGTACTCTGCTAGGAGAAGTACAAGACGTCGGTACCATACATGCGCATGTCGACATGAATCGTGAATTGATATAGCGGAAGCAACATAAAGATAAACATACGACATGCACATCAATACAAATCGTCATAAGTCCATACAAAGAATAATGTACAAATGTCCCAACATAGTCTAAGTACATCATGATCAAAATATCCAACATATCCAAATGATAACTTTGGCATACTTCTTCCCACACGGGTAACCTACCCGGGGTTTGTCCTCTATGAGTACTGTGTCAGGGTACTTGTTCTCTGCAAATATTATAAGGGAAATATGAGCAATAAAACTAATCACCCAGCAATAGTCTGTCTGGATACGTCATGTGGATCATACATGGAGAGACGGGGTGATAAAATAATAATGCGTAAATAAAGAACATATCATGCCACGTCTCCATTGTAATAAACAAAGTTCATAACAAAAATGTGACAAAGTAACATTTAACACATATATAATTGACATCATCATCAAAGTAAACATTCTTCTACCATCAAGTCTATAAAACGCCATCTATACATGTCCATCCATGATGTCTCGATCAAAGTCTAAGATAATCATCATACTTAGTCTTATCCTCTATATGCATTAAGTTCCCACATTAAACATATAAATGCAATATTCTTACGATGCGATGTCTTTAAAATGATGCCATAAAAATTACACGAAGATGATCGATAAATCATGATACTAATATCCATTTTTCCATAGCATTTCAAAACATAACTTTTCACAAACATGACATTTTCATATGATGGTTATAGCACTTTACCTTGCATCCGAATGATATCATCATAGTAATGGAATAATCCCCTATATAGTCACATGTACAAATATGAATCCTGAGGCTCCAAGAAAGTGTTATATCATAAGTACATAAACTCACGGTGATTTGATATGACGAAGATCCCTTGTCCTTGACAAAGTGTTAAACTCGGGCCCATACAGAAACATACTATGTACCCATGACATCAACCTCCTTAGGTTCTGATGTCATGCCGGTCTATAATCATCAATAACATACTATGTGCCCATGACATCAACCTCCTTAGGTTCTGATGTCATGCCGGCCTATAATCATCAAGAACATTACATTTCATGTCTCTAACTTCAATAAAGAAAGTGCATAATACAAATGTAAATAAATAACATGTAATACGTATATCATCAAAGTAAACATTCTATACTATCAAGTCTCTAAAAACGCCGCTATCATACGTATCCATACTTAGAGTCTCAATCAAGGTCTAAGATGTCATCATTCTTAATCTTATCATCTAGACGCATCAAGTCCCTATCGAGTCATGTAAACACGATATTCTTAAGATGCGATGTAATAAAATGACGCCATAAAAATTCCATACCAATGAACAGTAAAACATGATATTCATATCCATTTTCCATAAACATGCCCAAAATATAACATTTCATAAACATGGCATTTTCATATGATGGCTATAACACTTTACCTTGCATGGGAATGATATCGTCATAGTAACGGAATGATCCCTCATATAGTCACATGTACAAAATATGAATCCCGATGAGTCCACATGATGTTACATTATAATGTACATAAACAAACGGTGACTTTATATGCCAGAGATCCCTTGTCCTTGATAAGGTGTTACACTCGAGCCTGTAAAGAAACATACTATATGCCCATGACATCAACACCTTAGGTTCCGATGTCATGCTGGCCTCCAATCATCGATAATGTACATATATGCACATAATACCAACTACATAGGACATGGTATTACGACGGCCTCCAAATTATCATATCCATATGATAAACATGTCATGAGATATCCGACTATACGATATGATTCGATATGCAAGGGTAAATTTCGTGAAACATTTCATGAGATGAACATGGATGGAATTGGCCTACTAGATTATTCAACAATGTTTATGCTCTAACACTTTATTTTATCATCATATCATAAAACCCAACCTATACGTACATAATCCATACCTTAAATCATGAAAATATACAACTTAATTCCTTTCACAACTCCTGGCCACTTCTTACCAAAACAGCCCACTTTTCTATTTTTTATCTATCCACATTTCCTTAAAATATACATCTTAAACTTAATTAAATTTGCCAAAAACCCTAATATAACATTCATTTCCACATACTTTTATATTTCATAAGAATATACATAAAGTAATCATATTTCCTGTCATACTTTATTTTATGCATATTTATATTCATAAACATGTACAAGACTAATTATTCCACATCAAAATGTATATTAGTCCGTGTATTATATATATAAATACATAAATGGACTTTTTGGCCGAATATACTTACATAAACATATTTATATTTTTCTATTCATGTAACACATTTTTTATTCCATATTTTAGTTGTTGTACCCAACAGAAATTACTCTATATTTCCGACTCTTATGAGGTGAGTCACTAAGTTATTAGTCCTCCAAGTGCATTTTATTAAATGCAATTTATGTTATTTTATTCTTCTTCAATTAAATTTCCTTAAAGTAAATGTTATAAGAAACAGTATAATTATAAAAGTATGTCTCATGAAGCAAGTGAAATGACAAAAATGCCCTCCCAATTCCTTTAGACAATTCGTCCAACATGGAGTCTAGGAGACTCTAGAATTATCCTTAGTCTTAATATTTTAATTAAGTCTTAAGAAGAAAAAAACATGGGAAAAAGTGGTCAAAAGGGGGTTCAAGACACAAAAGATACCTTCATGGCTTTCTATACACATGGAGAATCTTCCTCCTTTTTGTCTCAAGAACCGCCGGCCCTTTTCTTTTGGTGTTCCATCAGATTCCCTTAGCATATCATCAAAAGCAACAAGTAGTCAAATGGTTCAAAACACTAATATACCCCCATGACCATGTTCTATACACATGAAGCATCTCCCTCGGCTTTTCTTCTTGAAGACCGCCAGGTACACTTTTGTGGTATCCCATAGAATTTTCTTTTTGACTACACTAGAAACTTCCTGTTATTTCTCTCAAAGACCTTCTCAACAATTCTCTCCAAGCAAATTCCTTAAGGATCTCTCTTGCATACTTAGGCTCTCCTTCATCCTTTCATACAGCTTGCTTGAGGCATAGAGGACTCAAGATCTGTAGGATCTGCAAGGCACCACTAGAAGGGGAGGGGATTGAATAGTCTGTGCGGAAAATGTGGTTTTTAAAATTGTTTAAAACCAAAAATCCAACTTCTGAAAACTGTTTCTGTTTTCAGGACCAGTTTTAAAACATTTTTAAAACTAGGTTGCAGGTCTTCAAAAATTCTGCAATTTAGAGAGAACTTAGCCTCAGATGTATGAGCGTCTCCTAAAAATTTCAGATTTAAATTCAACCTCTAACCCCTTCAAAAATCGTTGGTGGTCAGATTGTGCGAATCTGCCAGAAACGGTAGACTGATTTCAAAAATTAATTCCTATTTGTACGTAACTCCAAATGCTCTGACATTTTAACCACTAAACCCTTATAAGTTATATTTAAAGGGGTTGAAACAGTTTTGAAAAATTCTTTTGAGAAGTTAGTCAAATATGATCAAAGTCTCAACCTTTGCAAGCCTGAAAATCAGACTGCACTAGTCTCAGAACTTTGGACGTTTGGGTGACTTATACTTGTCCAAAAGGGTTGAAACTTGTGCCAAAAGAACCTTAAAACGTGTAGCTATGTTTTCCGAAAGTTTTGTAATTTTTGAAATGCCGTTTACTATTTTTACGAGCGTGATCAAAAATGATAAACAGTGCTGAAACTGAAAGTAAGTGCTGAAAGTAAATGACACCAAGAATTTGATACTGGTTCGGTTATAAACAACCTACTTCAGTCTTCGAGGAACACCTTCCTCGGTTCACACTAATTATACAACACAAAAACACCTTACCACAGGGTTGATGGAGTTACACACCAACTCCAACCCTTTACAAACCTTGTACGTGAATACAATTGTCACGAACACCACCACCTTGTACGATTGAAGATTGATCACACCTTGATCAATCTTTTACAAAGATAAAGAATATGTGGTGGTCTAAGAGAATCCTATTCAAGCATATGAATATAAGTACAATAGTCTTTTAGGAAGAAGAAAGAAAGAGAGTGTTGAAGAAGAAGGCTAGAACACTTTTGATCTTTGAATTTGCAACTCTTGTTCTTGTTCTTGTTTTGCTCTTCTTCCTTCTTTTTAACAAATCTTGACTGCCCCCTTTGGTGCCTTCCCCTCTTGAAAATTATCTTCTAAGTCCTTGGGAGAATATGTGGCATCATTGTGACATGATCTTGCTTACTCGGCACCTCCTCATTGGATGATCATTTAACTTTTGCTTACTTGGCACTCATTGATTGGTTGAATGTTGTCATCATTTGATGAATTGGAAAATCTGAGAATTCCACTAAAAGCATGTGCCAAAATCAACATAAAATAGTTGCCATAACTCATAAGATTATCACCCAAATCAAGCAAGATAATATTTCTCCAAACATAGTGAGAAAATCGGCCATAATGAGGACTTGACATGCTGAAATTTCAGCATGTGATACATGGTGCTTATTTCAAATTGTTGCCAAATTTTCTTTGATTTTTCTCTTAAAAATAAATCACCAATTACTAGACAATATTCTCATCATTTATGGAATAGAAGTTGGACACCAACAAGGCCAATATTTCGGCCAAGATACATTAATACACATGCTGAAATTTTCAGCATGTGTGATATTCAAATATATCACAATTTTAATACCATAACTTATTCAAATTGCTTCCAATTTGTCTTCCATTTAATTCCATGTTTCAAGACACAAAATATACCCTCATGAATGATGAAAATCGGCCAGCTCTTAATACACATGCTGAAATTTTCAGCATGTGTTTCAAATGAGATAAAATTTGAAACATTACCTTTTGTAGCTTCTTTCTTTAAATCACCAACATTGTATGATTGATTCTTGACCAATCAATATGCCAACAAGGCTCCACATCTGCTCCATGTCAGCTGGAATAGGCGTGTATGATTGTATATGCATGTGCTGAATTTTCTTTTTGCAAACTTTGTAAAATAGTGTACATTTAATAATACACACATGGCATATTCAAATCATCCCTTAATTTAATTTTCTAGAACACTTTAAGATGTATGACATATGTAAAAGGTGTCTAGATACATGTCGTATGATGTGCCAAAAACGTTCCATGTGTTATGTACGTAGAAAATCGAATTTTCGATGTTTATCGATTACCTGATTTTTCTCTAATTAAATTCCAACTTTTTGCATATGTTATATATTATGTTACACATAATATACATAATATAAACTTTAATATTCAGCTCATAAGGCTGATTAACGTGGCACCTAGACATGTGACAAAATTGAAATTGGAATCTCCACAATTTGGCCTTAATGTGGGGTGATTTGTGTGTGCCAACATGGAATGATTTTATGGCTGGAATTATCATCATACCCACGAAAATTATAAATATTTTTGAGTTGTAGGGGCTGGCCATCTATTTATGGCATGTACGTGACACGTTGACGAAGTTTCGGTATTCGTCCGATACGACAATTTTTGGTTTAGAACCTTTTAACGTGTCGTATTTAATTTGTCATCACCATGACTTATATCATATGATATAAGACCTGAATATACTCATAAATATAAGTTAAATATGATGGTGTGACGTTAACGTACGTACGTACGTAAAATATATAATGTGTCGGTAGTACGTTGGAATTACATGTGTATGTGCCTTTTTCAAAAAATCTGAAAATATATGTATTTATATATATATGCGTGTATATATGTATGATGAAAGGAGGAGGAGACTTTCCTTTCTTAGTCTTGTTGTCTTTGTGCCTTGTTCAAATGTAGCTTCCTTTAATGAACTACTTAGTTTAATTAACTAAGTACTTCACTTAATGAACTAGTTTAGTTCATTAATGGTGGCACCTGAAAATAGTACAAACACAACAAATGTTTGCCATTTGATGTAAGCTTTAATGCTTCATGGCTCGTTAGTACGACAACATTATATATGAACTGTATAAGGCAAGTTATATGCAATATATCATGCATATTTATGTCATGCACGTTTTTATGCACATTTAAATCATATATTTTGAAATCACTCAAACCCCTTTTTCTCTACAATCTCCCCCTTTTGATGATTTTCAAAATAATCTATACTCATGATTTAAATCCTATCGCTCCCCCTTCAATCATACATAAATTCAAAATTTGAATTTTAAATTTTAAAACCGCTCCCCCTTGATTTATGCAATCAGTATCTCTCTACCCCTTAAATCATGCTTTCTCTCCCCCTTTATTTTGGAAAGTCAATCAAAATATGCCTGTAAAGATGAAGAAAAAAAATCATGCATTTCATATAACGTGCGTTCGTAAGGGTTATTTATTCAACTTTGAAAATGTCCCTTTTGGTACCCAAATTTGGGTGACCTTTCTAGATCTTCCAAAAGGTGAGAAAGGTGATGAGAACACAACATAATATATGTTAGGGGCAAATGAGTTTAGCCTTTGGCCAAGAATCCCATCATGCATATAGTATGGTTTCTGTTTTTGATATGCATTTCAGTTTGCATGCACGGGACGTGATCTAGATGCATTTTTGTGATATGAGTGTCGCGTATGCATCACTTGTTTCTTCTCATATCTATATGGCACATAATTATATTTTGCATGATGTGAAGAAGAAGCACGATAAGATATCATAGTAAAAGGTCTATGCGTCTTCTTAGATGCCGCATGTGTCTTTGATGCATCTATTTTCTTAGATGGAATGAATTTGGTTGGTTTATTTAGTGACTTACTTTTCTCAACGTATCCTAGTCCGGTTTTGTCACTATCATTCTTTTTGTGAAGAAGTGATGTGATCTAGCATGTTTGTTCCTGTGTCAAATTGTTTCACCTTTTTCTCTACATCCGCATTCTTTGATTTCAAGTTTGAAATCTCGAATTTCAATTCAATGTTCTCAGATGTCAATGATGAAATTTCAGACTTAATGAATTTATAATGTATGACGACTCTTCTCTTGAATCGTTTAATTGAGACACAAGATCTTTGTTAGAAGATTCTAACAATTTTTTGTCTTGAATTAATCGCTTCTTTTCTTTTGCAAGAGTCTTTGAAAACTTATGCAATTCTAAATATTGACTAAATAAATCATCATAAGAACATTCAGAATCGGAATCAGAGTCGGAAGATACCTCATTTGATGCTTTAGATGTAAAGCATACTTGTGCCTTGTGTTCTTCCTTATCATCAGTCTCAGAGTCAGATGTGTCACTCCAAGTGGAGGCTTTGAAGTCTCTTCTCCTTTGCTTAGGTTCTGAGACGAGTCTATTCTTGTTCCGATCCTTGTCAGGGTATTTGTTTGTCTGCTTTTCTTTATTAGGGCAGTCATATGATAGATGTCCAAGTTGCCGCATTCATAGCACTTTATTTCCTTATTTTTATTTTTATGATCCTTAGATGAGGTAGACTTATGTTTAATCGATTTTCTCAATATTTTTATTAATCTTTTAGCCATTGTGATTAAGTCCTCATCATCGGAATCTATGTCACTATCATCTACGACGTATTCATTTGATTTAAATGCTATAGACTTATCATTATTGGAAATAGACTCAGAATGTCTTAAAGCGAGTTTGTTTTCATATACCTTTAGTGATCCAATTAGTTCTTCCATCTTAATCGATTTAGACTCTTTGCTTTCTTCTATGGCCGTTACTTTAGAGTCCCACTCGGATGGAAGGCTTCGCAAGACCTTTTGTACCTTTTCCTGCATAGTAAAGGCTTTACCAAGAGACTTAGGAGAATTGTAGATGTTAGTCAAGCGAAGATCCATATCAACAATAGATTCATTAGGCAATAATTTAAACGACTCAAGTGTGGACATAAGCATGTTTATCTTGGACTCTTTTACATGACTAGTGCCTTCATGTTTCATTTCGAGTATTCTCCACATTTCTTGTGCACTAGAACAATTTGAAACATAACTAGACTCACTCTTACTTAATCCATTTAAAAGTAATTGCATAGCCCTAGCGTTCATGCTTAGTCTCTTTTTATCCTCACTTGTATACTCTTGTCTAGACCGCTTAGTCTCTTTTTATCCTCACTTGTATACTCTTGTCTAGACTTAACGACTTCTAGTGTGACTCCATCTACTGTGGATAACTTAGATGGAACAAATGGATCATCTTCTATAATTGACCAAAGATCAATATCAATTGCCATAAAGAAAAGTTTCGTTCTTATCTTCCATTGAACAAAAGACTCACCGTGAAAGAGAGGAGGCCTTATGGTTGACATTCCTTCTTGCACGGTGTTATAGCTAATGGATGCCATCTCACATAGATCGTTGGATCCTTTTGTTGTGAGTGTTCATGCGCTCTGATACCAATTGTAGGATCTGCAAAGCACCACTAGAACGGGGAGGGTTGAATAGTGGGTGTGGAAAATGTGGTTTTTAAAATTGTTTAAAACCAAAAACCCAACTTCTGAAAACAGTTTCTGTTTTCAGGACCAGTATTAAAACATTTTTAAAACTAGGTTTCAGGTCTTCAAAAATTCTGAAATTTTGAGAGAACTTAGCCTCAGATGTTATGAGTGTCTCCTAAAAATTTCAGATTTAATTTCAACCTCTAACCCCTTCAACAATCGTTGGTGGTCAGATTGTGCGAATCCGCCAGAAACGGTAGACTGATTTCAAAAATTAGTTTCTATTTGTACGTAACTCCAAATGCTCTTAAATTTTAACCACTAACCCCTTATAAGTTATATCTAATTTGGTTGAAACAGTTTTGAAAAATTCTTTTAGGAATTTAGTCAAATACGATCAAAGTCTCAACCTTTGCAAGCCTGAAAATCAGACTGCACTAGTCTCAGAACGTTGGACGTTTGGGTGACTTATACTTGTCCAAAAGGGTTGAAACTTGTGCCAAAAGAACCTTAAAACAAGTGGCTATGTTTTCTGAAAGTTTCATAATTTTTGAAATCCATTTACTATTCTTACGAGCATGATCAAAAAGGATAAAAAGTGCTGAAACTCAAAGTAAGTGCTGAAAGTAAATGACACCAAGAATTTTATACTGGTTCGGTTATAAACAACCTACTCCAGTCTTCGAGGAACACCTTTCTCGGTTCACACTAATCACACAACACAAAAATACCTTACCACAGGGTTGATGGAGTTACACACATACTCCAACCCTTTACAAACCTTGTACGTGAATACAATTGTCCCGAACACCACCACCTTGTATGATTAAAGATTGATCACACCTTGATCAATCTTTTACAAAGATAAAGAATATGTGGTTGTCTAAGAGAAGCCTATTCAAGTATATTAATGTAAGTACAATAGGCTTTTAAGAAGAAGAAAGAAAGAGAGTGTAGAAGAAGAAGGCTAGAACACTTTTGATCTTTGAATTTGCAACTCTTGTTCTTGTTCTTGTTTTGCTCTTCTTCCTTCTTTTTAACAAATCTTGGCCGCCCACTTTGGTGCCTTCCCCTCTTGAAAATTATCTTCTAAGTCCTTGGGAGAATATGTGGCATCATTGTGACATGATCTTGCTTACTCGGCACCTCCTCATTGGATGATCATTTAACTTTTGCTTACTTGGCACTCATTGATTGGTTGAATGTTGTCATCATTTGATGACTTGGAAAATCTGAGAATTCTACTAAAAGCATGTGCCAAAATCAACATAAAATAGTTGCCATAACTTATAAGATTATCACCCAAATCAAGCAAGATAATATTTCTCCAAACATAGTGAGAAAATCGGCCATAATGAGGACTTGACATGCTGAAATTTCAGCATGTGATGGTGCTTATTTCAAATTGTTGCCAAATTTTCTTTGATTTTTCTCTTAAAAATAAATCACCAATTACTAGACAATATTCTCATCATTTATGGAATAGAAGTTGGACACCAACAAGGCCAATATTTCGGCCAAGATATATTCATACACATGCTGAAATTTTCAGCATGTGTGATACTCAAATATATCACAATTTTAATACCATAAATTATTCAAATTGCTTCCAATTTGTCTTCCATTTAATTCCATGTTTCAAGACAAAAAATATACCCTCATGAATGATGAAAATCGGCCAGCTCTTAATACACATGCTGAAATTTTCAGCATGTGTTTCAAATGAGATAAAATTTGAAACATTACCTTTTGTAGCTTCTTTCTTTAAATCACCAACATTGTAAGATTGATTCTTGACCAATCAATATGCCAACAAGGCTCCACATCTGCTCCATGTCAGCTGGAATAGGCGTGTATGATTGTATATGCATGTGCTGAATTTTATTTTTGCAAACTTTGTAAAATAAGGCACATTTAATAATACACACATGGGATATTCCAATCATCCCTTAATTTAATTTTCTAGAACACTTTAAGATGTATGGCATATGTAAAAAGTGTCTAGATACATGTCGTATGATGTGCCAAAAACGTTCCATGTGTTATGTACGTAGAAAACTGAATTTTCGATGTTTATCGATTACCCGATTTTTCTCTAATTAAATTCCAACTTTTTACACATGTTATATATTATGTTAGACATAATATACATAATATAAACTTTAATATTCAGCTCATAAGACTGATTAAAGTGGCGCCTAGACATGTGACAAAATTGAAATTGGAATCTCCACAATTTGGCCTTAATTGGGGTGATTTGTGTGTGCCAACATGGAATGACTTTATGGCTGGAATTATCATCATACCCACGAAAATTATAAAGATTTTTGAGTTGTAGGGGTTGGCCATCTATTTATGGCAAGTACGTGACACGTTGGCGAAGTTTCGGTATTCGTCCGATACGACAATTTTTTGTTTAGAACCTTTTAACGTGTCATATTTAATTTGTCATCACCATGACTTATATCATATGATATAAGACCTGAATATACTCATAAATATAAGTTAAGTATGATGGTGTGATGTTAACGTACGTACGTAAAATATATAACGTGTCGGTAGTACGTTGGAATTACATGTGTATGTGCCTTTTTCAAAAAATCTGAAAATATATATATTTATATATATATATATATATATATATATATGTATATATATGTATATATATATATATATATATATATATATATATGCGCGTATATATGTATGATGAGAGGAGGAGGAGACTTTCCTTTCTTAGTCTTGTTTCCTTTGTGCCTTGTTCAAATGTAGCTTCCTTTAATGAACTACTTAGTTTAATTAACTAAGTACTTCACTTAATGAACTAGTTTAGTTCATTAATGGTGGCACCTGAAAATTGTACAAACACAACAAATGTTTGCCATTTGATGTAAGCTTTAACGCTTCATGGCTCGTTAGTACGACAACATTATATATGAATTGTATAAGGCAAGTTATATGCAATATATCATGCATATTTATGTCATGCACGTTTTCATGCACATTTAAATCATATATTTTGAAATCACTCAAACCCCTTTTTCTCTACAAGATCATCTTCTTCCTAAGCTCTAAAGACTCATTTAGGTAATTTTCATGCTAAACTTCCAAAGTGAATTCCATATTTCAAATTGTAAGCTCACATTGTGCCATTTCATGCTACATAAACCGTGACCTCCCATGGTCACTAGGTGAAGATCTTTCAAGCTATTAGGTGGTGTTAACATCTTGGTGGATTGGATTCATTCCAGTCTCCATTCAAGCTCTATTTTGGTAAGGGAATTCTAGCCTTAATCTAGCTCTTTTCTTCATTTAGAAAGATAGCTAATGTTCATCTTCCTTCCCTCCCAAAACCGTATGCTTCTTGGTGAAGTTGGAGGAGGCTTCAATCCATTTCAACTAAGTCTCAAGCTAGGGGAAGTTTCTAAGCTCAAGTGAGGTAAGTATACTCTAGACATTCTTGACTTATTTGTGAAATTGTATGCTTGAATGTCTAGTTATCTTAAGTCATGAATCTTAGTTGAAGTACTAAATGCAAAATATGAGAAGGTGGATGTTTCATCAGAAAGATGGTTTGCATGCGTGTGAGATATGAGGACTATTCTTTACAAAAAGAGGGCTGTTTTGGATGATTAGTGGAATAGTGAATTAATTCTTGTTAAGAATAGACTTTATGAAGCACAAAATGTATGAAAATGGCATGTTCTATGAGGCTGTTTGGCGTGGGTTTGGTGAAGCTTAAAGAACATTGTGATACTTGAAATGCTCATGTTAAACTGTATAATTAGTGGTTAGTAAGTTATTTTGGGGGATGAAGTTGGTTAGGAAATGCTTGGACAATGAAAGGGATGAAATAAAGATTTCCTGAAACTTGACAGTTTTGAGTAGCAACTTGGTTGGCTTCAAAACGAACTTTAGGAATTTGCAAATGAGATAAATTTTAGTGTGCTGGTAGCTAGATGTGCGTAGTAAATTTGCAAGGTAGAATTTCTGTAAAAGAGTTTGTGGTTTGACCTCAATGGGATTTTTAGTGAAAACTGGTCACTACGTATTCTGCAAGTACCTAGACTTAGAAAGAAAATTAAATGACCCTTCTAAACATATTGGATTGCCTTGAAATTTTTATGGTAATTACCTAAGACATATATGTACACTTCCACGTAAGGAAATTGTCTTGAACCACTGTTTTAAGGGTTAACAATTAAATTGAAGCTAAAGGCACAAAACTTGAAAATAGGACAGTTTGATGGCAGGAGTTGTGAGGCCTTGATCTTGTTTAGTTAGGCTTTTATGCGATGTTTGGGCATATGGATAATGTTTCTTGGTATGTTGGATATGTTTTCTAGGTGATGGCCCTATTTGAATAATGTTTTATGGCCCTTGAAACTGAGGTAAGGCGGGTACCGCGCTGCAGAATTCTACAGTATCCCTTGATGGTAATTTAGTGTTTTGAGGACATTAGACATCTCGGAATGTTACAAAAGTTTTATGACATGTGTCTAAGATTCCATTATGCATGTGTGTGGCATAAGTTGCTGGAATTAGGCTCTGAATTGATGATTTTGAGGCTGTATGAACAGGACACTGCTGCTGGGCTGTTTTCCAGCTTAAGAGACAAGTCCGAGTATGCTTGTTATGATGTATTTAGCCACTAATTGCATGTTGCATATCATGCATTACATTGTCCATGTTCATGCGATTTATAAGACTTATTTTTATGCCAAAGAATGTTAAGAAAACTCCTTTTAAAGATAAGTTTTCAGTTTGGAAAGAAAGACTCCTATGCTACCATTAATTCCTGGCCAGCACTACCCGCTCCAGATCCAGGGTTAATTGATCTGACGATGATTTATGACCGTCCAGGCCTGGAGATAATAGACCTGAGGATGATGATTATGACCATTCAGTCCCAGAGATAATAGGCTTGATGATGATGATTTATGACCGCCCATGTCTGGAGATAGTAGACCTGATGATGATAATTGATTGTACGACTGTTTTCAGATCCGGAAATAATAGATTTGAAGAGAATGGTATGACTGCTTCAGATCCGGAAATAATAGATCTGAATCCTCTCTACTCCTTGATTTATGACGATTATGTTTTGAAAGAAAGAAAGATCGAAATTGGTCTTCACTCTATCATGTTGCACTACATTTGCATATTCATACGGATTGCATATGATTGTGAGTAGGATGCCTAATCTATTATCGCTAAGATATGATCTTATTTCTTTCTATCACTTAAGTTATGAACTTATTTCCTTTGTGTCTATTGAGTTGAAGGACAAGTATGTCAGAAAAGTCGAGATTCTTGGGAATTGGTTCTTGTGTACAATTTCCATTTAATTCATGATTGTTTATGGTATACTTGCTGGTGACTTTGCCACTCACCCTTTTATTTTTCCCCAGAGCCTGCAGGGAATGGTGTAGAGTGGATTGACGATGAACCTCGAGTCCCGTATCCATAGACGTGAGAGTGGAGTGCTCCTTAAGGACATATGATGGGCCTATGTTTTGTGGATTTATTTTAAGGACATTGATTTTGAACATGTTTTTATTTTGCGAACTTGGGTTGTAACCTCTATGTTGGATGTTGGGAATTGTTTCCTTTAAAAAAATTTTATTCTGCCTAAATTTTGCTTACCTGTTAAGATGATGACATTGTAGTCCACGAGTTTAGCATGGACTGTGATGTGTTATGCATTGACGCTTGGTACGAGTTTAGTATGGCGGGTGCACTGTATACAGGCAGGCCGAGTACGGGGTGCTACAGGTGGTATCAAAGCCCAGGCTCAAGATTCTGGCAGAATGTAGAACTAAGTTATGATTCTAGAAATCTAAGTTTGATCTTAGACCTAAGTCATGATCTTAGAAGAGTGTTGACTTTAGACTAGGATAACTTGGATGGAATTAGGTCTTTAACCTAATGGTTAAATCCTAGTCGATAAGAATTTAAATGCCCCAGAATTTAATCTGAATCTTATCTCCTTTTCTCTTTGTTCGAGATTTCTTTAGATTATGAATTTATTTCTGTCAAATATTCTAATTATTCAACTCTTAATAAATTCTGCTCCATAGTGTAGATGGCTCGACCTCATGGAAGACCCACCAGAGCCTGACCTGCTGCACAGGAGCCGGTCCCTCTGCAACCTCAAGAGTCTATTCCTCCTCCACCTGCTCAGGTCCCTCCGCCACCACTACCACAAGATCAAAACCCACCTCCTGCTCAGAATAATCCTCCACCTCAGGGGCCTTTACCTCAGATGATTCCTGATATTCATGCCTTCCAGACTTTCTACCAGACTATGACTCAGATTGGCCAGGTGATGATGCAGCAGAATGCCCCTCCTCAACCACATGAGCCAGTTAGAGATGCACAGTATTACTTTGAAATACAGAAGAGAGCTAATGTGCCACCATTTGAACGAAAATCAGATCCTGACATTACAGAAAAGTGGCTTGATGAAGTTGAGAACTATTTTGAATTGATCTGCGTGCCCAAAGAAATGAAAACATCGGCTGTTAGACCATTTTTGCTTGGAGAAGCATATCAGTGGTGGAAAGCTAATTTGCAATCTTTGCCGAGGCCGATACTGTGGGAGAGATTCTTGCAAGAATTTAATAAGTTCTACATTCCCCCTTCAGTTAAGCTGCAAAATAGACACAAATTTGAGTCACTAAAGCAAGAGCAAGGGATGACCGTTGCTGAATATGCAAATAAGTTTATAGCCTTGGAGAGATTTCAACCATCGACGATGAATGATGAAGAGACAAAGTGTTGAAATTTGAAGGAAGGTTAAATCCGAGGATAAGGACTAGTCTTGTTAACGCAAATCCAGCGAATTTTGGAGCATTGCTTGATGCCTGCTACAGGATTGAGAGGGACATCATCCGACGTGATGTGATGGATCAGAAGAGGGGAAGAGAAGCATCTGGTAGTGGGGGATCCCGCAAGGCAGCAAAGAAAAATTTCAGAGGACTCGGTCGTCAGGGAAAGAATCAGAATCGTTTTCAGCGCCGCCCACAACAACAGAATTTTTAGCAAAAGAATCAGGGTCAACAGCAGCAGCAGCCAACTATTCTAGTTTGTTCTCATTGCCAAAAGAATCATGTGGGAGAATGTTTTATTCAGGCAGGGAAATGCTTTGGTTGTCGTAAGGTGGGCCATGTGCTTAAGAATTGTCTAGACAAGGGAACTACATGTTTTGGTTGTGGGAAGGTCGGCCATCTGATCAAAAATTGTCCGGAAAGGGGAGACCAACAGCAACAGCAACCAAGAAACCAGTGTTAGAGAGCGAATGCAATGGTCCATGTTATGACAGATACTGCTGCTGACGAAGCCACTGATGTTGTGACTGGTATGTTTTAAGATTTATGCAAGGACTATATTTTGCAAGATATTGTTGTTTTGTTGTTGCTTAGTTAATTTTTTATGATTCAGGAACTATCTTGGTATGTAGTGTGTCTGCAAATGTATTGTTTGATAGTGGCGCCAGCCAATCATTTGTCTCAAGGAAGTTTGCGAAGAATATTGATCATAGCCCCGTCTAGCTTGGGACGCCATACAGAGTTCAAGCAGCTTGTGGTCAGGTACTTGTTTCTCACCAAGTGTACAAGGGCTGTGAGATTGAGTTCGACGAACAATGGTTTGCAGCAGATTTGATCCCAATAACTATGAGCGACTTCAACATAATTCTTGGAATGGATTGGCTCTCCAAGAATTGCGCACACATTGACTGTCATAAGAGGCGAGTTACCATTAAGGACCAACACGTGAAGAAATAACTTTCATGGAGGCACGAAATTGAAGAAATTCCCCAAGAATATCTATGTGAATGCGATCCATGCCCGTAGTGCGATGAAGAAAGGGCAGGAACGACTCTTAGTTTATGCTCTAAGTATCGAGCAACTGCCATCTGATCTTTCTCAAGTTCCGGTAATTCAAGAGTATCCTGATTTTTTCCAGAGGAATTGCCAGGCCTTCCTCCAGATCGAGAGATCGCATTTGAAATCAATCTAATTCCAGGAGCCGAACCTTTATCAAAGGCACCCTACTGAATGGCGGCTACTGAGCTTAAAGAACTAAAAGAAAAGTTGCATGAACTATTAGAGGAGAAACTTATCTGTCCAAACGTCTCACCTTGGGGTGCTCCTATGTTATTTGTAAAGAAAAAGGATCGAGGCATGCGTTTCTACATAGATTATAGAGAGCTCAACAAGATCACGATAAAGAATAAGTACCCATTGCCTAGGATCGAAGATCTGTTTGACCAGCTTCGGGGAGCACGAGTCTTCAGCAAAGTTGATCTACGATCTGGATATTTTCAGCTGAAGATCAAAGCTGAGGATATACCTAAAACTGCGTTCAGGAAGCATATGGGCATTATGAATTCCTTGTGATGCCATTCGGATTGACAAACGCCCCTGCTGTATTTATGGATCTTATGAATTGAGTATTTCAGGAGCAGCTAGATAAATTCTTTGTGGTTTTCATTCATGATATCTTGATTTATTCATCAGATGAAGGGTCCTGTGCAGCCCATTTGAGGATCATTCTTGATATCTTACGGAAGAAGCAGTTGTACGCCAAATTTAGTAAATGTGAATTTTGGCTGCACAGTGTATCATTTCTTGGCCATGTCATATCTGAGAATGGGATATCAGTGGATCCCAAAAAGGTTGAAGCTATCACGGAATGGCCAAGGACAACGAATGTCACAGAAGTGCGGAGCTTTCTTGGTCTTACAGGCTATTATTGCAAATTCATTAAAGGATTTTCCAGGATTGCTATGCCTCTGACCCGACTAACAAAGAAAAAGACAAAGTTGGAATGGAATTCTAACTGCGAAAGGAGCTTTGCAGAGTTGAAAGAGAAGTTGACATCTGCTCCAGTTTTGGTTCAACCTATCTCTGGTGAGAGTTTTGTGGTATATAGCGATGCCTTGAAAAAGGTCTCGGATGTGTATTAATGCAGAAAGATCGAGTGATTACATATGCATCTCGTCAGCTAAAGCCGTTTGAACATAATTATCCAGTACATGACCTTGAGCTTGCAGCCGTAGTTTTTGCTCTAAAGATGTGGAGACATTATCTATACGATGAAAACTGTGAAATCTTTACTGACCACAAAAGCCTTAAGTACCTTTTCGGATAAAAGGAGCTAAATATGCGCCAACGCCGATGGTTAGAGCTGATAAAGGATTATGATCTCTCCATCCAATACCATCCCGGAAAAGCCAATAGGGTTGCCGATGCTTTGAGTTGAAAAACAAGCCATCGGCGTCAACCGCCTTTGCAGCGTGATATGGAAGAGTTTGATCTTGAAGTGGTTGATTCCTTTGATGATGTACTTGCTAAGTTGGTCTTGATTCCTTCATTAATTGATAAAATTAAAGAGGCTCAAGGAAAGGATAAAGCTTTGAAGAAGATCAAGGATAAGTTGAAAATGAAGCCATCGGAAGATTTTGAGGTCCACGATGATGACAGCCTATGGTCCAGGGGTCGATTATGCATACCCAACGATGATATAATAAAGAATGAAGTCCTTCAGGAAGCTCATAGTTCCCGCCTATCCATTCACCAAGGAGCCAACAAGATTTATCAACACTTAAAACAGAATTTCTGGTGGCCTGGTATGAAGAAGCAAATTACTGAATTTGTTGAGAAATGTCTTATTTGCCAAAGGGTGAAAGCGGAGCATCAAAGACCCGCAGGATTGTTGCAACCCCTTAAAGTTCTTGAGTGGAAATGGGATCATGTCACTATGGATTTCGTGACTGACTTACCAAGGACAAGGAATGGATATGATGCTATTTGGGTTGTGGTTGATCGTTTGACGAAGTCCGCCCATTTCATGGACATGTCTATCAAAGCCTCTATGGAGAAATTATCTTCCATGTATATTGATCAGATTGTATGCTTGCACGGAGTACCCATGAGTATAGTTTGTGACCGCGACCCTCGCTTCACTTCTAGATTTTGGACAGCCTTCCAGAAGGCGATGGACACTGAAATTCGGATGAGATCAGCATTTCACCCTCAAACTGATGGTCAATCTAAAAGAACAATCCAAACACTGGAAGACATGTTATGACCTTGTATCCTTGATTTTGGAGGGAGTTGGGATAAAAATCTTAAGTTGGTGGAGGTTTTCTACAATAATAGTTACCACCGATCCATTGGATGGCTCCTTATGAAGCACTGTATGGAAGAAAGTGCCGATCTCCACTTTATTGGGATGAAATTGGAGACAAGATTTTTGTAGGACCCAACCTAGTGGAGGAAACACGAGAGAAAGTGATGATTGTCAAGCAAAGGTTGAAGGCGGCTCAAGACAGAAGCAAAGTTTGGGCCGACGAAAAGCGACGACCCTTGGAATTTCAGGCAGGTGAGAAAGTGTTTTTGAAAGTTTCACCCTCGAAGGGCATAAGAAGATTTGGCGTAAAGGGTAAGCTGAGTCCAAGATTCATCGGGCCATATGAAGTTCTTGAAAGGATTGGGAAAGTTGCCTACCGGTTACCGCCATCGCTGTCACAGCTGCACGATGTATTTCATATATCCCAACTTCTCCAGTACGTGCACGAGCCCAGTCATATCATGGAGGAGCAGCCGTTGAAGATTGAGGCCGATGTATCTTATGAAGAATAGCCTGAGAGGATTATTGATCGGAAGGAAAAGGCCTTAAGTAAAGTTTCAATCAATCAGGATGTGATTGCCCCACAATTTGGGAAGAAAATTTGTAGATAATTAAGGCCAAAAATCGACCAGCATTAGACATGTGCTGAAACTTCAGCACTTGTTTGATTTTGAAATATTTCCATGTGTGTCTTGCCTTCTTTAATGTCACCAATCACATGTTGTTTATCCTCCACCAACCAGAGTGCCAAACAATCTCCACCTAAGCTCCAAATGATGTGTAGTAGGCGTGTACATCATCAACACCATCTGGTGAAATTACTTTTGTAAAGATTTCCAAATAATGATGTATAATTTTTACAAAAATGATAAATTTCAATCAACCCTTAATTGATTTTTCGAGAATACCCTAAAATGTCTTGGATGTGTAAAACCTGCCTAAATACATGTTACACCCTGAGCAAAACGTTCCAAGCATAGTAATTGTAGAAAACCGAATTTTTGACGTTCGTCGATTATACGATTTTTCTCCGATTAATCTCAAACTTCTTAGAAATGTAATACATGTTATGTCACACATAATATACATAAAATAAAGTTCATTTTCAGCTCCTATGGCTGAGGTTAAAAACGCCCCATATGAAAAAAATATCCAAGTTTGAATTTTCAACAAATCAAGCCAAATTGTGGGTGACTGATGTGTGTAAACATGGTATGACTTTGGGGCTGATTTTGACATATGGTGAAATAAATTTCTGTTTAATTTGAGTTGATATAGGTCAGACATCTTTATATGGTAAGTACGTGACATGTCGGCGATGGTTCGGTGTCACCCAATGCGACAATTTTTGGTTTATGTACTCGTGACATGTCGACATAATTATGGTAACAATATGACTTGTAATGTATGATATGAGACCTGTATATACTCTTAAATGTGATGTGTATATAGTGGTGTGATGTCGATGTACGTTTATGATGTGTATGACGTGTCGATGGAACGTCGGTATAGAAACGTATAATTCATCGTTATACAAAAAATATGCATATATGATATATATATATATATATCAAAAGACGTGCGGTATCGTCTGGTGTTTTATTAATATAAGCCCTCACTTATGGCGGAGGAATACCGTGGTTACATTTAAGAGCCCAATCCATGGGAGACTCTCCCAAAGAAAATTAAAATAGCTATACATGAGTCTATAATGTAAAATACGAGTATAAATTGAGTGTCTGGCAGAGTCTCAGAAAGTTGTTGATGGTATACAGTACGGCAGGCGTTTTATGCAACAGCAGATAGAATAAATTTATTGTTAGTTATGAAACAATAGCGGGGAATGAAGCGAAGGAAAGAATAAAACATACCCACGTCGCCTTTGCTAGGAGGGCCAAGGCAACTGAAAGATGTAGGATGCCAACCCATATGGGAGACGATATTGTATATGCTGCTCGGTGATGGTGATGTCCAGTGCTCCGACAACAGTGAAAAGAAAATAATTAGTGTAAGAGACATAGAATAAAGCATGCATGGAAATAGAAAGCGGTGCATACCCATGTTGCCTGTAGTCTGAATAACTACGGGCAACAATAAGCGAGTCAGGCCAACCCATGTGGGAGACATATGTGATACTACAGTCATAGCGGCCGTGGCCCATGATGAAAAGAGTGTCGGAAATATGGCATTTTTCTGTCTGCAATAATGATTCCTCTGAGCTGAGAAGGCAATTATGTAGTAACAACATAGGATGCAAAGTGTTGCGTAGTGAGAGCTTGACGAGCTAGAAAATGAGGAGATTCATTTGTTTCCTATGGCGTGTGCGTTATAGATATATGATCCATTCGTAATAAGGCCTGTAGTCTGCGTATATCTGATGCCAGTAAAGAGGATGATGATGTGGTTAGTTGTACCAGCTCGGCACAGTCCACTTCTAATATAATGTCATTGTATTGAGGAAGATAGTATGCGATCTCCTGACCTTTACCCTGCTGCAATTGTTTCATTTTCTCAAAATCTATCGCGTTTAAAAGGTATTGATGATTGTCTGTTAGCAGATTTGAGTTATAATTCTGTGATATATACTATTTCAGACAGTGAAGTTGAGATAGATCGTTCTCAGCCGAGTTTCACTGCGGAAGCAACAGAGGATGATATAATGCAATATATTGAAAACTTGGTGCAATCAACGGTTATTGATTTAATGTCACAGGAATGACTTCTGCTTACACCTCCGCCGTCTGGTAAGGCGGCTGAATTTCAGGTACCACTTAGATTTTTGCGACGTCAAAATCGCTTGGTGACCCCACTAACCCCCCTGCTTACGTGTTCTGGGGCTGCTCTCTCAAACTTGTTTGAAGTGCTGTTAGACCAATGAAGATATTGCTTTGGAATGTTAGAGGACTTCGTTCCCCGGTCGATAGGATATTATTTTTGTTGCGTCGTTATCATGTACATGTTTTGGTTATAATTGAACCAAAGTCTATATATCGACTGAAGTTTGGCTTTTCACGTGTTGTGTCGGCTTGTGATGATCATGTTTGGATCATGTGGAAAAGTTCAGTTCTTCAATTAGCAGGTGAACGTGCTGGTGTGCAAAATCATTCGATGCATTTTATTTTGTTGGCATCGGGAGATTCTTTTTGGACAACATTTCTCTATGGCATGCACATAGTGGTTGCGTGCAGACCCCTGTGGGCTGATCTAACCGCCATGTATGGGTCTCTAGATGTTCCGTGGTTGATTGGAGGAGATTTTAACATTTTTTTATCCCTGAATGAACATAAGGGGCGTTCATCGCCATCTCTACAATCCCTACAAGATTTTAAAGATTGTGTTGATGCCTATTCACTGCAGCATATTAATTTTCAAGGCTCAACTTTTACATGGAGCGATGGTCGAGGCTTGGGCAGAGTGTGGTGTCGTTTGGATCGTTTTTTATGTTCTTCGGATTTCTTTGATCCTTTCACTTCTGTGACTTATCAACATCTCAATCGGACTTCTTCTGACCATGCTCCCCTATTTCTAGAATGTGCGGCTGATTCTCCCTCCACTTTGGCTTCTTTTCGTTATTTGGATGTGTGGGCTAGGCACTCTGACTTTGACATTTTGTTACCCATCATTGGAAATCTTTCACAACAGTTGGAGGAATGAGGGGTTTTTATTTCAAGCCGGGCCAACTTAAGAAGCATTTACATAGGTGGAATAAGGAGGTTTTTGGAAATGTTTTTGATGCGGTAGCTGTAGCTGAGGAAGCTACGTTACGTTGTGAATCAGCTTACGATTCATCTCCTTCGGATGTCACAAGGAATGAATATCATCGCAGCATGGCCATTTTACGCTTAGCTCAGTCCAGGGTGTTATTGTATTGGAAGCAAAAAGCTAATGTTAAGTGGCTACGTGAAGGGGATGCAAACACTAAATATTTTCATCAAACTGTGAAAGACAGAAGGCGCAGACAATTGATCTAATGGATATTAAAGTCAGATGGCATGGAGTGTGTAACTGTAGCAAATATAGAAGCGGAGGCAGTTCGGTTTTTCAGACGTTATTTACGGATGAGCCAACTTCACCATGTCATTCTCTTATTCGTTATATCCCAAACTTGCTATCTGCTGAGGATAATAATTTATTGATGGCTATACCAGAAATGCAAGAGGTGAAAACAGCAGTTTGGGATCTGAGTCCCACAAGTGCTGCAGGTCCGGATGGTTTTCCAGGCTCATTTAATTGTCGCTTTTGGCCAGTTATACAGATGGATGTGCATAGGGCAGTGCAGGAATTTTTCTTGGGCATTCCTCCCCCGCGTCAGGTCGCGGCTTCACTTATTACATTAATACCAAAAGTTCTGAACCCACAAACTTTCTCAGACTATCGGCCCATTTGTTTGACAAATTTTCTTGCAAAGGTAATCACTCGATTAATCGCAACTCGCATGGCACATTTTCTACCGCGACTAATCTCTCCTGAGCAGGCGGGGTTTCTGAAAGGCCATGATATTAAAGAACAAGTTTTACTGGTGCAAAAGATGGTGCATGTACTAGACAAACTGGTACGTGGGGGTCATGTTATAGTTAAGCTTGATATGGCTAAAGCATTTGGCAGGGTTAGTTGGTCTTATCTTCGTCAGGTCTTATTGACTATGGGCTTTCATGAGAGATTTGTTCGTATCATTTTAAATTACTTGTCTGCAACGAAGTATTCAGTGCTTATTAATGGTTAGCCAGTGGGTTTCTTTCCAGTCTCCATAGGGGTTAAGCAGGGAGATCCACTGTTATTTATTTTAGCTGCAAAGGGCTTTTCCCGTGGGCTTAAACTCTTGATGCAGAAAGGATCAATTCTTGGTTTTAATGCTGGTCGTGTTTCCCAAGTATCACACTTAGGATTTGCTGATGATCTGGTGGTATTCTTAAACGGCTCAATTGCAAATTTGCGACGATTCAGGTCTTTATGAGATGACTATCAACAGGCTTCGGGACAATTAGTCAATTTTCATAAATGTCAGGTGGTTGTTAGTGCGGGAGTTACAGGGCCAAGAGCTTCTCAGAGCTAGGAATGAGATTGACACAATTACCAATGAAATACTTGGGTTCATATTTATATAATGGTATTAATCGTGCTGCTTATTGTACATCATTGTTAGGTCATGTAGATGCAAAGTTAAACTCATGGGCTTCTAAGCTTTTATCATTTGCGGGTCAATTGGTCCTGATTCGTCATGTCCTTGGATCTATGCCATTGCATATTATTGCGAGCTCAAGACTTCCCAAGAGTGTAGTGCAGGAAATTAATAGGCGCATGGCTCATTTTCTTTGGAAGGATCGCTATCACTAGCGCTCTTGGGAAAGGGTCTGCTGTCCGACAGAATTAGGAGGCTTGGGAATCCGTAACTTGGATTTGTTACAACAAGATTATGATTCTCCTATTTGAAAGCGCATTTGTAGAGTCCACTCTTACATGGAACATCACGTTTCTTATACACCTGATGGCGTTTATTGGAATGCAGATTCGTCGGGTCAGTTTTCATTACGATTGGCTTATAGCCAACTATCTACTCATATGACTTCTTTTGATTGTGCAAAGTTTGTTTGGTGGCCGACATTACCTTCTAGGCTAGACTTTTCTTGTGAAAGTTTTGGATGTGTGCGTTGCCTTTAGTAGATAATATATGCTCATGGTAGGCAATCCTTCCATCTCAGTGTGTTTTTTGCAAAGTCCATTCTGACAGGAGGGACCATGTTTTTCTGCAATGTCCGACCATTCTTCCTATTTGGCAGGAAATGTCAATATTATTTTCTGGTCCTCTCCTGCAGCAGGCTACAATTCACAGATACTTAATTCGTTGGTGGCGTACATCCGCTGCCACTTTGATGGTTGGCCAACTAAGGGCAATGGTTCCAACCCTCACAGTTTAGATGATTTGGAAGGAATATACATCTATCAGATTTGGTGATCGTTCTTTTTCATACAACCATTTATTTGAGCGACTTCGTGAGCAAATATTTATTTAGTGTGTTTCAACTAAAGGACGAAAATTTTCGATGTCGTTGCCTCATTTGGTAGACAGGGGATTTTCACCAAAAATGCTCCATAGACGGCATAGAGTTGTCCGTTGGGAGTTACCGCCTTCAGGTCGTTTTAAACTCAACATTGATGCTGCAACTGGACGTCTTGGAGCCGCATCAGGGGCTATACTTCGTAATGATTTAGGCAAATTTATTTCGGGGGTTGCTTTTCCTTTGCCGTCTGCAACTCCATTACGCGCTGAGCTTATGGTGTTGATTTATAGCCTTTTATACTATGCGAGAGATTATGACAGGCTAATCATGGAGACTGATTGTCGTTCGCTTCTATCATTTCTGTCACATCCAGAACGTTACACTGGCACTTTATTGGTGGATCTTCGTCGAGCTATTGAGTTCCTTTGTCGTAATGCTTCGTCTTTGCAACATTGTCCGCGTGAAGCAAATTCAACAGCGCATTCGCTCTCTCGACATGTGTTGCAGGCATCGGGAGCACTCGTATTTTCCTCATTTTCAGGTTTGCTATGTGAGGTTTGGGGAGCTATATTATTGGATACTTCAGTCCCACACTTGCGTCTTTGATAACAGTCTCCCATTAGGTTGGCATTCTTACGTTTTTGTTGCCTATATCACTAGTTGATATAGGCAACGTCGGTACGTTTTCCTCTTTTGCTTCTATATTCAATTATGTCGCCATCAATAGTGCAGATAAAGCTGTTTTTTTCTTATGACCATGCGAGGGAATCATCTTCT
>AP025044.1:41155965-41168606 GCA_036186865.1 Eustoma russellianum
ATGCAGGCAACATGTGTATGATATACAGCTACGACATTCTATTATTCATCTTTCTGCTTCATTTTATTCTAATCGCTTTTATTTTGAGGTACACAACACTGAGGAATGCTGAATTTTCGCATTCACATATCACAGCAAGCGCCAGCCAAACAATAGCAAAATCGGCGATTTAGGCGTACGAGAGCATCAGCCCAACAACACCAACTCTTATAGTTTAGGCGTACGAGTGCATTTACTGTTCACATAAAAATTTTGTTTTTACATTCCACGATTTCTATCATTATCTTTTTTGCAGGTGCTATTGTACATATTATGCATTTCATTTACTTTTGCGTAGGAGAGTCTCCTACATTAAATGTAGCCACGGTATTCGTCCGCCACAAGTGAGGATAGACTATTAATAAAACAACCAGAAGGTACCGCCCGTCTTTCAATATATATATATATATATATATATATATATATATATATATTTCGTTTCTTAGGACATCAAGTTATATTATTCTATCTCGGCATTTCAGAGACACGTCATCAACTTATGTCATCAACGTCAAGCAATCATATACCCGTCATCTCATGTGTGTATATATATATCCAAGATATTCCAAGTCATATATTC
Organism: Eustoma russellianum; assembly: GCA_036186865.1. Lineage (NCBI taxonomy): Eukaryota > Viridiplantae > Streptophyta > Magnoliopsida > Gentianales > Gentianaceae > Eustoma > Eustoma russellianum. The sequence goes on from AP025044.1 coordinate 41,156,585, forward strand.
CATGTCATCAATTTTTCAAACATATATCGACCGTGAAAAGTTCGTAAACCAAAAATCGCCACATCAAATGACTACCGAACCGTCACTGACGCATCATAAACTTATCATACAAAGATGGCCCGCCAATATACACTCCAAGCACCACAAAAGTTTGTGCACCACATGCAATATTGAAGACCAAAGTCATTCCATAATTACATATATTAATTATCCATCATTTCCTTGTTCTCATGGAAATTCAAATTCAAAATGTTACATCTCCATGGCTGAATTTCCTACACTGTATGGATCTGAGATTATACATTTTTTCTATATACTATATGGTGTATATCACATTTTACATGTCTAAAGGGTTCGTGATCAATTAGAAAAAAATCGCGCAATCGACGGAATTCGAAAATTCAAATTTCTACAGTATATTAAAGGGGGCCAATTTTGACATGTTGTGACATGTACCTAGACATGTTTTACAGATTCAAGACCTACCTTGGAGTATCCTAGAAGACAAGGTTAAATTATGATTAAAATTTACCATGTTTATGAAGATGCTAAATTATTGTTCATTCAAAATTCAAAAAACATTTTCAGCACGTGTGCTGAAGTTAGCGGCTGATTGGTGCTTACATGGAGCCTAGGTGGAACTTATCTTGCACTATGATTGGTGGAGAACAATCTACATTAGAATTCAAAAATTCATGGAGATCAAATACACAAGGTAATGTTTCAAAAATTCAAAAACAATGCTGAAATTTCAGCATGGTGGCCGTTCTTCGGAAGGCCTTTCATGGCACAAAATCTTTTCAAAAATGAGAAGACGCCACACTAATGGTTGATTAGGAATCAAGAGATTCGAAATTCAAATTATATTCAGATTTTTAATGATTATCCCTGTCATATATAAGTGCCAAGGTGGCTTAATGAAGACCTAATCGTAGAGTGACATCACTTGTCCAATCATATCTCGTCAAATAAGCAAAGGTATGTCACAAGGCTTTGCAAGATATCTTCCAAGAGCATTCAAGACATTTTTCAAGAGTCTTTTCAGCCCTAGGGGGCGTTCACCACTCTACAGAAGGAGGAGGAAGATCAAATACAAAACAAGACACATTCAACAAGCTATCAAGTGAAAAGCAAGAATTATCTTCATCTCTTATCTTCTTCTCTTGCACAAAGTCTTAATCCTGTCAAAAATACATTCTATATTGTGTATAGGATTCATATAAACTACCCTTATATAGTTCATACTTGTAAAATGTTGATCAAGGCGTGATCAAATCTTCATTAGTGAGGTGGTAGTGATTTTGGTGATTGTTGTTGTGATTGTTGTAAAAGGGTTGGTCATTAAAGGAGTTGGTGTATAACTCCAGACATCCTTGTTCTAAGGTAACATTGGTGATTAGTGAATATCGAGGAAGGTGTTCTCGAAGACTGGAGTAGGTCACATTGACCGAACCAATTTAAAAATATGTGTGTCCTTACTAATCTGCATTTTCCTTTCAGTATTGTTTTTGCAACATTTTCAAAACAAATAAGTAAAATAGCAAACAATTCTCAAAAATCACCAAATTTTATAGAGATGCAGATAAAGGTCTTACGTTTAATGTAAGATAAGTTTCATTGAATTTGGATAAGTATAAGTCATCAAACGTTCAAAGTTCTGAGACTAGTGCAATCTCATTTTCAGATTGGTAGAGGATTTTCACAAACTGTTTAATCCCATTAAACTAGACATCTTAAAGGACATCTCATCCAGATTTCAGCTTATTTAGAGTTGTCATTAATTGGGAATTAATTTTTCATTATAAGAGAAATTTTTTCACTCATTAACAGGGTTCAATCAAAAACGGTTCTTCAGGGCTTTAGACTTTGAATTTTTTATCTCAAATTTTTATGATATATGGATAACATCTTAAAGTACAGTGTGACAATGAATTTCGGAGGTCCAGAACCTATTCATTTAATTATTCAAAAACGGAGTCTGAAAACAGATTATGTTTCAAAAGTGAGTATTTGTCAATAAACATTTTTTAAAACTAAATTTTCCGCACTCACTATTCAACCCCCCTTCTAGTGGTGCTATACAGGTCTTTCACTGTGTCACCAAGAGAGGGGGAAGAAGAAATCTTGTTTCATTTAAGGTTAAATCCAAGGAAAAAAGAAAGTATTCTTCTTGGTTTCTTCATGCATGTTGAAAAATCAAACATCTATGTTCATCTACAAATTTGGATCACACATGCATTATGTTCAAAAGACTTTTCTACCATGAATATGTAAAAGGTGGGCTTGCCTGTCAATTATGTGATGACTTTTATGTGATTATTGGATATATGTACACATATGACTATGATGAAATAGAAAAGTGTCTTGCATGTGAAGTTTCAAGCTAAGAAATGGTGTCATATGCATTTGCATGTCACATATAGTTAAAGAGTAGGCATGCATGTTCCATTTCATGAAAAGTGTAAGTTGCATGCCACAACTCTTGAAAAGTGCACTAAGAACCATTCTTTGAAGCATATTTTTATGTGTTTTTATGATATCACTTATGTGTTTCTTGATGATTTGTAGTGCTCATGGATGTTGAGGTATTGATTTAGCATGATTGTGATAAATCATAATTTTTGCTATAGTGATTGACCATAAAAAAGAGGTTTCTTGATGATCATCATGCTATTTTTATGCATAAACATCCATGGTTGGGGCTGTTTTGGGCGTCACGTTGGCCTTGATTCATCACCTTCATGATGAAGTGTAATCTTAATTATCATTGCTCAAGGATGTGAGTTTTCATGGCTTCCATCATTCTTTATCTTTGCATGTACAATTCACTATGACCATCATCATATTTATGGTTCCTGAAAATTCACTATGATGAAAAATAACATGCATGTGTTTTATGATATAAAAAGCATAGTTGTGAAGATACTATTGAAGTGAAATGTATAAGTAGAGAAGGTTGCATGTCACATGTCATTGTATCAAGAATGCATGTTCACGTGTATGGTGTGTCGAAATGCTAAGTTCAAATATGATGCATGGATGAAATGTGATTTAAATGGAAATTTATGTGTTGCGTGGCCATATATATTTTCGGTCATGTGTCTATATAAATCATGTTTATGAAGTAATCCCACTTTTTTTTTATGTAACAGATATTTTATTAAGGATCCCACTATATATATGATTATATGTATATATATGATTATATGTATATAAGTATGTGCATCAGGTACCATTTGATATGCAAGTCGGAGACGTATCAAGTAAGAAAATTAAGGAAATCATCATATAGGTTAAAGTCCAAAAAGGGGCTATTTGGGGGTCCTAAAACCGAGAGCATAAAACAGGGGTATAATTGGTATTTTGATTAAGTTTATGATATGTATTATTAGTCACGTGTTGTACATAAGATGCTGAAATTTCTAGAAAATCAAATGAGCCCTAAAACAGAGCCTTATGCATGCATAAATGAAACAAAGTTTTCAAATTGAAATGTTCTTATCGCACGATACGCTAAATAGCATTTTAAGCATAGAAAATCTTATCACGAGACAAATGATTCCAACGACTTTGATATGACATGTTTTATGATGTTACGATTTGTTATCGGTGCACCGGCCTGACATCGAGACCAGAGTGGTAGGTGTCAGGGACATATATGTTTACGATATGGCTGAGTGTAACACCTTCCCAGGACACGGGATCTCCCCCATAACGCGTCACTATTAGATCCATATACATATGATGTAACACCGTGTTTCCATTCGGTATATCATGTATTACCGTTTGTATATTATGAAAAGTGCTATAGCCAACTTATAGAAATGTCATGTCATGGAAGTTATGAAAATGATACGAATGTTATGTAAATGTTATGTTTTGAAATGTTTTATGAAAATTTACTCATGTTACAAATTTTGACGATCATATGACATGAATCCCAAGCCACCATTATTGACACATCCATAGACCATCAGTGTGATTATGTTAAACAGATAGAAAGTGATGTATGATATAACAAATTGCGGTTTAGCATAAAATATGGATTGGAAATAAGATTGGACAATTGATGGATTTATTACTATGGAATTTAGATAAATTAAAGATGTGACTTTATTTTCATGCACTTTATATGATTATGTGATGCGTATGTTTACTTGCACCATTTGTTACTTTATATGCAAATGCAGACGAGTTATATTTTATTATTTGTACTTGCATTTATTCCACCCACTAACACCCTTCGACGCCCCCACCTAGTGTGAGTGGAAGATCATTTTATTCTTTCACTAATATTAGTCTTCCTACATCATTTTAGGAAATTACAAGTGTACAACATATACCCACTTTCTTCCAACAAGCCCTCATTTTGTTAAAATTATTACAAGACATATCACCTCACCCTTCAACCACCAATTGGCCACCCTATATAAGGGAAGAAAAGGAAAAATACTGTCTTGCACTCCTCCACATTCAACAACTCATATTACATGCAATTCCTACCTTGTCATTTCCCTTTCAACTTTCCAAGCCTAATCATTTCTCTTCTTACACCCTCATATATCCTATCTTTGCATATAAGAAAGGAGAGAATATTGTCTTACACATTTTAACTTCATCCAATTGCAAGACATGCATCCTTACACCCTGTCACATTCTTAACACTTCATGAAAATGCCATTTTCTTTCCCACCACATTCTTGGCCGCCTCACATGCATCAAGAAGAGGGGAAGAAGTCTTTCTTACACACTCCACTCCAAGCCAACCAAATTACATGCAATTCTTACACACCCATGATTCTTTCTTTTCTTCCAGTTTCCAAAATATTATCATTCCCACAACATACAAGAAAGACAAGAATTATGGTCTTCCACACTATCTCACTTCATCTTCCATGTCACACCACCTTCCAACCAATAAGAATACATGCAAACCTTACGACCCCATCATTCCCTCTTCTTCCCAACCAAGGCAAGCATAATGAAGATTCTCCACCCAATCTCCCTCTTGAATTTAGGCCAAGAGGAGAAAATTCACACTCCTCTTTCATTCCCTCTCATTTCACATCCACTATCCACAAGAATTCTTCTTCATTTCTCCAAGCAAAAGCCAAGCCCTCAAAATTCCCCAAGCCTTCTTAAATTTTGGCCAACAAGCAAGAAAAGAGGGGAAATTATTCTCACTTGTTCATTCTCCCTCATTCCACCTTCATCCATACAAGAATATTTCTCTTTACCTTCATCAAGCCAAGATTCAAAGTCCTCAATTCTCCAAGAACTCCCTAAAAGCCGAGAACACCAAGGCAAGGGAAGGAGGAAAATCCTTTTCTTACAACACAACATCTCAAACCAATATTCTCACATGCAATCTCTCCTTCCATCACCTCATCTTCCTTCTTCTATAAATCATGGTGAAGGCTCTCCCATTCTCTCCAAGGCATATGCATTCTCTCTTCAAGGCCTCCAAATCTGTGGGATACACAAGAAGGAGAAGAGGAGAATTTCACTTTATTTATTCTCTCCTTCTTCATTTATCTCCATCAAAGACAAGAACCCTTCTCTCTCATCTTGCCAAGATAAGGATGAAATTCTTCCAACCTCCCTTGAGTCCCAAAACCCGAGAGCCTAAGGAGAGAAAAGGAGGAAAATTTCTCCAAGTTTAAGTGAAGAAAAGGACATGCAAGCGTAGGAAAATTCCAGCCAACACTAAGGTACGATTTTACAACTTTCAATCTTAGTGATCCTTCTTCCTTCATTCTTCGAAATTTCTCAACTTTCTTCCCTATTTTGACACCCAAGGCCGAGAGCCAAAGGAGGAGAAAGAAAGTCATTCTAAATTGAAGAAGGATGAAAATTTAAAGATCTTCAAAGATAAAACCTCAATTAAGAGTTGATATTAGAAACTTCCAAATAATCTTGTTTCAAAATGACAAACCCTTCTTCATTTTGATCATGTAGGCCGAGAACACCACCAAAGGGAAAGAAGAATAAATCTTTCCCGTTTTAAAGCTAAGTCCAAGAAAAAGGCAAGTAAGCCCACTTTTTACATATTCATGATAGAAAACTCTTTTGAACATAATGCATATATGATCCAAGTTTGTAGATGAACATATATGTTTGATTTTTCAACATGTATGAAGAAACCAAGAAGAATACTTGCCTTTTTCTTTAGATTTGACCTTAAATGAAACAAGATTTCTTATTCTTCCTCTCTTGTTGACACACAGCCTAAGTGGCCAAAAATGGGAAGAAACGGTCATTTCAAAAGAAGGAACACCTAAAAATTCCTAACATTAACCTTATTAAAATCTCACCTTTGGAAGTCCTTGGAGTTTCCTACCTCTTCTACCTATAACTTCCTTCCTTCCTCTTAAGATGCACTCGGCGTAGGTGCCAAAATAAAGGGATATGTTGATCATTTTAGAAGATGGATGGTAGAAAGGAGGATTAAAATGGATGATATGGTTCATACCTTAAGATTTACTACCCTTGGAGGCTTTTTCCTTTACTTAGAGTTGAAGAATTTTCTTTCTTTCTTTCTTAGAGGGCCACAGGTTGAGGGTGCCTTTTGAAGACTTGATGATGCCTTTTAATAGGAAAGATGAAAGTTTGAAGTGTTCTTGATGTGGGGAGAGAGTTGTGTTTTATTGGAATAAAGGAAATGAATGTAGTTGGATGAAATGAAATGTTTTCTTCCTTTACTTTTGTGTTGGCCGAGGTTATAAGATGGAGAGAGAGTGGAGGAATTTTTCATCATGTCTTGGAGTTGGGAGAAAAGAATGACGAATGTTGTTAATGTTGCATGAAAAAAAAAATTGGAGAAGGAAATGGCATGGAAGAAAAAGAATAAAAGGTGAAGTGAAAGGAAAGGAATGGAGGAAGAGATGTGATGGGGGTAAATTGTATGAAGTTCCATTTGTTGGGGAAAATGACATTGTAGGAAAGGAAAGGAATGGTGTGTGGGAGAAGCAAGGAAGGAATCTCTTCCTTGTCTTGCATGGGGCGGGTCAAGAATGAGGTGGAAGGAATGAAATGATGACTTTGTGAAGGTGTAGAGGAAATGACAACATGAAGGCTTGTTGGAAGAAAGTGGGTCAAAAGTGTACACTTTTAATTTCCTAAAATGGCGCAGGATGAATAATGATAGTGGGCTGAAATAAAAATAAAATATTCACCCCAGTTAAGGGTAGGGTTGGCTGGGTATGGGTGCTTTGTGCGTGGGTAGGATAGGACAAAATTTGTCCACCTCATTTCCATGTCCTAAATTTCTTTTTCTTTAATTTAAATTTGTTATAAGATTTGTACCCTATTTCTATTTCCATTTAGTTATTGGACCTAATTTATTTGTTACTTAGGGTAAGTTTTAATTTAACTAGGCATTCACATGTCATATATATATATATAACAACCGGTGCAATACAATAATTTGATATTTCTACGCATGTAACGGCTAGTCAGGGTATAACATTCCCCTTTTATAAAAGGTTTCTTCCTTGAAACTTACGTACCTCAATTGAAAAGTCGATGATGTTGTTTCCTCATTTGCAGCTTCGGCTCCCACGTAGCTTCTTTCTCAGAATGATGGCTCCACTGCTCCTGCACGAACGGAAACGACCGATTCTGCATCACTTGCTCCTTCTGATCTAATATACGCACTGAAGTCTCATCGTAAGTCGCAACCTCTCGAATCATCAATGGCTGATGCTCCAAAACATGACTCGGCCATGTACGTATCTCTATAGCTGTGATACATGAAACATATCGTGCATCTGCGATAAAGATGGAGGCAATCCTAGTCGATATGCAACGGGTCCAATCCTCTCCAATATCTCATACGGGCTGATGAAGTGAAGGCTCAACTTTCCCTTGACTCTGAAATGCATCACTCCCTTAGTCAACGTGACCCTCGAATACACCTTCTTGCTAGTCTCAAACTCGATAGGCTGACGCCTCGAATCTGCCCAGCTTTTACAGCGGTCTTGAGCTGCCTTCAGCCTCTCGTGTATCAACCGAACTTTATCTCTCGTTTGCTCCACTAACTCTGGCCTAGTGATCGGTCTTTCTGTGAACTGATCCCAGTACAAAGGTGATCGACACTTCTGCCCATACAACGCCTCAAATGGTACCATCTTAATCAAGTTTTGGTAACTGTTATTACATGAAAACTCCATTAACTTTACTGACTTATCTCAGCTACCAAAAAAATCCAATACGTAGGCACGTAACATATCCTCAAGCGTCTATATCGTCCTCTCAGTCTGCCCATCAGTCTGTAGGTGAAATGTTGTACTCATCCGAATCTCGGTCCTTATAGCATGCTGTCTAGAATCGGAAAGTGAAGCGCGGATCTCTATCCCAAACGATGCTCACCGGTACTCCATGCAGGCTCACTATATCATCCATATACATATGCACCAACTTCTCTCCGACGCCTAAATAGACATAGGAGAATGGGTGCCGATTTAGTGAGTCTGTCTACAATCACCCAAATAGTGTCACTTCTGCTCCGAGTCTTAGGAAGTCCTGTGACGAAATCTATAGTGATATGCTCCCACTTCCACTCGGAAATCTCCAAAGGCTGTAGAAGACTGGTGGGTCACTGATGTTATGCATTCACCTGCTGACATGCCAAACACCGCCCAACAAACTCGGCAATCTGGCGCTTCATCCCATTCTACCAATAATGTTGCTTCAGATCATGACACATCTTGGTGACTCCGAGTGAATCGACAGTCACAAACTACGTGCCTCTTTCAGAATCTCCCTCTTAAGCCCATCATGGTCAAGTAAGGATAATCTGCCTCTAAACCACATACTGCCGTCATTCTGAATCTGGAAATCATCGATCTAGGCCTGCTTAACTTTCTCAGAAATCCTGAACAAATCAGCATCACCTTTCTGAGCATCCTTAATCCGATTGATCAGTGTAGGAGAGATCACTAACGTGGCAAAGACATTTGCGGTAGCCTCGACCACATCCAATCCAAACTCAGCCAGCTCTCTCTCCAAAGGGGTCTGTCTCACACGATTGGAATTTCTGCTCAATGCATCTGCCACCTTATTTTCCTTACCTGGATGATAATGAATTGCAAGCCATAATCCTTAATAAACTCGAGTCACCTGCGCTGCCTTATATTCAGCTCTTTTGAGGTGAATAGATACTTTAGACTTTTGTGATCAGTGTACACATCGCATCGTTCCCCACACAGATAGTGTCTCTAGATCTTCAAAAAGAACACTACCACTGTCAGCTCAAGATCATGTACCAGGTAATTCTGCTCGTATGGCTTCAACAGCCTCGACGCATACACAATTATCCTATCTTTCTACATTAGAACGCAATCTACAACAAAAGGGTTAATACACTTATCAAATATGGAAACTCACGAAGGGAAATCGTCTATTCATTTACCTAGACCATTTCTGGAGGAATCACTGTACACAACGAAACTTTTGCCGGAGACGGGTTGCGGTAAAACTGGGGCTGATGTCAACTTCTTCTTAAGCTCCATGAAGCTCTTTTCGCAGTCAGCAGTCCACTCAAACTTCGTCTTCTTCTAAGTCAACCTAGTTAGTGGAACAGCTATTCTAGAGAATCCCACTACGAACTTCCAGTACACCATGCCAGTCCAAGGAAACATTTGTCGGCCTCGGTCACTCCATAATGGCCTCGATCTTCTTGAGATCAACTGATATGCCAGCCTCAGTAACAACATATCCCAAGAATGCAACGCTGTGCAACCAGAACTCACACTTGCTAAATTTGGCATAAAGCTGCTTCTCTCATAACATACTCAGCACGATCTGCACGTGCTCAATGTGGGCGTCCTCGTCTAGCGAATAAACAAGAATATCATCCATGAAGACAACTACGAACTTATCCAGCTTCTCGCAAAACACCATGTTCATGAGATCCATAAAAGTGGCTGGGGCATTAGTCACCCGAATGGCATCACTAAAAACTCGTAATGACCATATCGAGTCTGAAAGGCAGTATTCGCAACATCATCTTCCTTGATCTTCAACTGGTGATATCCAAAACAAAGATCGATCTTACTGAACACTTTAGCTCCATACATATAAGTGTATAGTTCATATTTGGTACAGCGGTATCACTAACGAATCGTTAACTAAAGTAAATTGCTTACTCTCAACTGGTCGAAGAGGTCATCGATCCTAGGCAGGGGTACTTGTTTTTGATGGTGACCTTGTTTAGCTCCCGATAGTCAATACATGACCGTATGGTGCCACCCTTTTTCTTCACAAACAATATAGGTGCTCCCCAAGGTGGGACACTGGGGCGGATAAACTTCTTATCAATCAACTCATGCAACTGTACTTTCAACTCCTTTAACTAAGTTGGAGCCATCCGATATGGAACTTTAGAGATCGGCTCTGCTCCAGACACGACATTAATCTCGAACTCGATCTCCCGGCCTTGTTCTTCTTCCTTTACACTTCTAATTGCTCAACTTTCTTCCCCATTTTGACACTCAAGGCCGAAAGTTTAGGAGGAGGAAAAGGAAGTTTTCCAAGTTGAGAAAGGGAGAATAGCCTTAATGATCTTCCAAGGTAAGACCTTAATTAAAAATTGATGTTATAGACTTTTAAATAATCTTCTTTCAAGATGACCAATTCATCTCCTTCTTAAGCTTTAGGCTGTGTACACCTTAGAGGACAAGGAGAAGAAATTCTTTCCAATCTAAGGTTAAGTCCAAGGAAAAAAGCAAGTATTCTTCTTGGTTTCTTCATGCATGTTGAAAAACTATACATCTATGTTCATCTACAAACTTGAATCACACACGCATTTTGTTCAAATGATTTTTCTACGATGGATATGTAAAAAGTGTTTGCATGTCAATTATGTGATGACCTTAATGTGATTCTTGATTATGTGTATACATATGATTATGATGATAAAAAAGTGTCTTGTATGCGAAGTTCAAGATAAGTATAGGCCTCATATGAAGTTGCACGTCACATGTAATGAAACACTAGGCATGCATGTCTCATTCCATGGAAAGTGCTGGTTGCATGTTACATTTTCTTGAAAAAGTGTACTAAGAACCATTCCTTGATGCATATTCTTATATGTTTTCATGATGATCATCACTTATGTACTCATTGATGATTTTTAGTGTTCATGCATGTTGTGTTGAGAAAAAGGGGTTTGAGTGATTACAAAATGCATGATTTAAATAACGTGAATTAAAGAAATGCATGACACGTTTTATGACTTGACACGTTTTTACATGAAACCTGCCTTATATAGTTCATGTATAATGTTTCCATACTAACGAGCCATGAAGCTTTAAAGCTTACATCAAATGGCGAACATTTGTTGTGTTTGAAACTATTTTCAGGTGCCACCATTAATGAACTAAACTAGTTCACTAAGTGAAGTACTTAGTTAAATGAACTAAGTAGTTCATTAAATGGTGATATATTTGGAGAAGGCACAAAGGAAACAAATTGAAGAATAGAAAGTTTCTTCTACACCTTATCACACGCCTTTTATATATATTTTTATATATATTCAGATTTTTTAAAAGGCACTATACACATATATTCCAACGTACTACCGACACGTTATATATTTTACGAACGTAGGTTAACGTCACACCACTATATTTACCTCATATTTATGAGTATATTCAGGTCTTATATCATATGATATAAGTCATGGTGATGAAAAAATTATTACGACACGTTACAAGATTCTAAACCAAAAATTGTCGTATCGGGTGAATACCGGAACTTCGCCGTGTCGCATACTTGCCATATATAGATGGCCAGCCCCTACACTTTAGAAATGACCAGAAATTTCGTGGTCTACATGTTATATTCATCCATGAAATCATTCTATGTTGGCACACACAAATCACCCCCAATTAAGGCCAAATTGTGGTGATTTAAAATTCAACTTCTTAAGCACATGGGGCGCCACTTATTTCAGCCATTATAGCTGAATATTCAAGTTATTCTATGTATATTATATGTGACATAATATATATAACATTGT
>AP025044.1:41187562-41207433 GCA_036186865.1 Eustoma russellianum
GGGGCGCTACAGGTGGTATCAGAGCCCATACTCTAGATTCGGGCAGAATATAGAACTAAGTTATGATTCTAGAAATCTAAGTTTGATCTTAGACCTAAGTCATTATCTTAGAAGAGTGTTGACTTTAGACTAGGATAACTTGGATGGAATTAGGTCTTTAACCTAATGGTTAAATCCTAGTCGATGAGAATTTAAATGCCCCAGAATTTAATCTGAATCTTATCTCCTTTTCTCTTTGTTAGAGATTTCTTTAGATTATGAATTTATTTCTGTCAAATATTCTGATTATTCAACTCTTAATAAATTCTGCTTTATAGTGTAGATGGCTCGACCTCATGGAAGACCCACCAGAGCCTGACCTGCTGCACAGGAGCCGGTCCCTCCTCAACCTCAAGAGTCTATTCCTCCTCCACCTGCTCAGGTCCTTCCGCCACCACCACCACAAGATCAAAACCCACCTCCTGCTCAGAATAATCCTCCACCTCAAGGGCCTTTACCTCAGTTGATTCCTGATATTCATGCCTTCTAGACTTTCTGCCAGACTATAACTCAGATTGGCCAGGTGATGATGCAGCAGAATGCCCCTCCTCAGCCACATGAGCCAGTTAGAGATGCACAGTATTACTTTGAAAAACTGAAGAGAGCTAATGTGCCACCATTTGAAGAAAAATCAGATCCTGACATTACAGAAAAGTGGCTTGATGAAGTTGAGAACTATTTTGAATAAATACGTGCGCCCAAAGAAATGAAAACACCGGCTGTTAGACCATTTTCGCTTGGAGAAGCATATCAGTGTTGGAAAGCTAATTTGCAATCTTTGCCGAGGCCGATACTGTGGGAGAGATTCTTGCAAGAATTTAATAAGTTCTACATTCCCCCTTCAGATAAGCTGCAAAATAGACACAAATTTGAGTCACTAAAGCAAGAGCAAGGGATGACCGTTACTGAATAAGCAAATAAGTTTATAGCCTTGGAGAGATTTCAACCATCGACGATGAATGATGAAGAGACGAAGTGTTGAAATTTGAAAGAAGGTTAAATCCGAGGATAAGGATTTGTCTTGTTAACGCAAATCCCGCGAATTTTGGAGCATTGCTTGATGCCTGCTACAGGATAGAGAGGGACATCATCCGACGTGATGAGATGGATCAGAAGAGGGGAAGAGAAGCATCTGGTAGTGGGGGATCCCGCAAGGCACCGAAGAAAAATTTCAGAGGACTCGGTCGTCAGGGAAAGAATCAGAATCGTTTTCAGTGCCGCCCGCAACAACATAATTTTCAGCAAAAGAATCAGGGTCAACAGCAGCAGCAGCCAGCTATTCCAGTTTGTTCTCATTCCCAAAAGAATCATGTGGGAGAATGTTTTATTCAGGCAGGGAAATGCTTTGGTTGTGGTAAGGTGGGCCATGTGCTTAAGAATTGTCTAGACAAGGGAACTACATGTTTTGGTTGTGGGAAGGTCGGCCATCTGATCAAAATTATCCGGAAAGGGGAGACCAACAGCAACAGCAACCAAGAAACCAGTGTTAGAGAGCGAATGCAATGGTCCACGTTATGACAGATACTGCTGCTGACGAAGCCACTGATGTTGTGACTGGTATGTTTTAAGATTTATGCAAGGACCATATTTTGCAAGATATTGTTGTTTTGTTGTTGCTTAGTTAATTTTTTATGATTCAGGAACTATCATAGTATGTAGTGTGCCTGCGAATGTATTGTTTGATAGTGGCACCAGCCACTCATTTGTCTCAAGGAAGTTTGCGAAGAATATTAATCATAGTCCTGTCTAGCTTGGGACACCATACAGAGTTCAAGCAGCTTGTGGTCAGGTACTTGTTTCTCACCAATTGTACAAGGGCTGTGAGATTGAGTTCGACGAACAATGGTTTGCAGCAGATTTGATCCCAATAACTATGAGCGACTTCGACATAATTCTTGGAATGGATTGGCTCTCCAAGAATTGCGCACACATTGACTGTCATGAGTGGCGAGTTACCATTAAGGACCCAACACGTGAAGAAATAACTTTCATGGAGGCTCGAAATTGAAGAAATTCCCCAAGAATATCTATGTGAATGCGATCCATGCCTGTAGTGCGATGAAGAAAGGGCAGGAAGGACTCTTAGTTTATGCTCTAAGTACCAAACAAGTGCCATCTGATCTTTCTCAAGTTCCGGCAATTCAGGAGTATCCTGATGTTTTTCCAAAGGAATTGCCAGGCCTTCCTCCAGATCGAGAGATCACATTTGAAATCAATCTAATTCCGGGATATCAAAGGCACCCTACTGAATGGCGCCTGCTGAGGTGAAAGAACTAAAAGAAAATTTGCATGAACTATTCGAGGAGAAACTTATCCGCCCAAGCGTCTCACCTTGGGGTGCTCCCGTGTTATTTTTAAAGAAAAAGGATGGAGGCATGCGTTTGTACATAGATTATTGAGAGCTCAACAAGATCACGATAAAGAATAAGTACCCGCTGCCTAGGATCGTTGATCTGTTTGACCAGCTTCGGGGAGCACAAGTCTTCAGCAAAGTTGATCTGCGATCTGGCTATTTTCAACTGAAGATCAAAGATGAGGATATACCTAAAATTGCATTCAGGAAGCGATATGGGCATTATGAATTCCTTGTGATGCCATTCGGATTGACAAACGCCCCTGCTGCATTTATGGATCTTATGAATTGAGTATTTTAGGAGCTGCTAGATAATTTCGTTGTGGTTTTCATTGATGATATCTTGAAATATTCATCGGATGAAGGGTCCTATGCAGCCCATTTGAGGATCGTTCTTGATATCTTACGGAAGAAGCAGGTGTATGCCAAATTTAGTAAATGTGAATTTTGACTGCACATCGTATCATTTCTTGGCCATGTCATATCTGAGAATGGGATATCAGTGGATCCCAAAAAGGTTGAAGCTATCATGGGATGGCCAAGGACAACGAATGTCACAGAAGTGCGGAGCTTTCTTGGTCTTACAGGCTATTATTGCAAATTCATTGAAGGATTTTCCAGAATTGCTATGCCTCTAACCCGACTAACAAAGAAAAAGACAAGGTTTGAATAGAATTCTAACTGCGAAAGGAGCTTTGCAGAGTTGAAAGAGAAGTTGACATCTGCTCCAGTTTTGGTTCAACTTATCTCTGGTGAGAGTTTTGTGGTATATAGCGATGCCTTGAAAAATGGTCTCGGATGTGTATTAATGCAGAAAGATCGAGTGATTACATATGCATCTCGTCAGCTAAAGCCGTTTGAACAGAATTATCCAGTACATGACCTTGAGCTTGCCGCCGTAGTTTTTGCTCTAAAGATGTGGAGACATTATCTATACGGTGAAAACTGTAAAATCTTTACTGACCACAAAAGCCTTAAGTACCTTTTCCCATAAAAGGAGCTAAATATGCGCTAACGCTGATGGCTAGAGCTGATAAAGGATTATGATCTCTCCATCCAGTACCATCCCATAAAAGCCAATAGGGTTGCCGATGCTTTGAGTTGAAAAACAAGCCATCGGCGTCAACCGCCTTTGCAGTGTGATATGGAAGAGTTTGATCTTAAAGTGGTTGATTCCTTTGATGATGTACTTGCTAAGTTGGTCTTGATTCCTTCATTAATTGATAAAATTAAAGAGGCTCAAGGAGAGGATAAAGCTTTGAAGAAGATCAAGAATAAGTTGAAAATGAAGCCATCGGAAGATTTTGAGGTCCACGATGATGACAGCCTATGGTTTAGGGGTCGATTATGCGTACCCAATGATGATATAATAAAGAATGAAGTCCTTCAGAAGCTCATAGTTCCCGCCTATCCATTCATCAAGGAGCCAACAAGATGTATCAAGACTTAAAACAGAAGTTCTGGTGGCCTGGTATGAAGAAGCAAATTGTTGAATTTGTTGAGAAATGTCTTATTTGCCAAAGGGTAAAAGTGGAGCATCAAAGACCTGCAGGATTGTTGCAACCCCTTGAAGTTCCTGAGTGGAAATGGGATCATGTCACTATGGATTTCGTGACTGACTTACCAAGGACAAGGAATGGATATGATGCTATTTGGGTTGTGGTTGATCGTTTGACGAAGTCCGCCCATTTCATGGTCTTGTCTATCAAAGCCTCTATGGAGAAATTATCTTCCATGTATATTGATCAGAATGTATGCTTGCACGGAGAACCCATGAGTATAGTTTGTGACCGCGACCCTCGCTTCACTTCTAGATTTTGGACAGCCTTCCAGAATGCGATGGCCACTGAAATTCGGATGAGTTCAGCATTTCACCCTCAAACTGATGGTCAATCAAAAAGAACAATCCAAACACTAGAAGCCATGTTCTGACCTTGTATCCTTGATTTTGGAAGGAGTTGGGATAAAAATCTTAAGTTGGTGGAGTTTTTCTACAATAATAGTTACCACCGATCCATTGGATGGCTCCTTATGAAGCACTGTATGGAAGAAAGTGCCGATCTCCACTTTATTAGGATGAAATTGGAGACAAGATTTTTGTAGGACCCAACCTAGTGGAGGAAACATGAGAGAAAGTGATGATTGTCAAGCAAAGGTTGAAGGCGGCTCAAGACAGAAGCAAAGTTTGGGCCGACGAAAAGCGACGATCCTTGGAATTTCATGCAGGTGAGAAAGTGTTTTTGAAAGTTTCACCCTCGAAGGGCGTAAGATGATTTGGCGAAAAGGTAAGATGATTCCAAGATTCATCGGGCCATATGAAGTTCTTGAAAGGATTGGGAAAGTTGCCTACCGGTTACCGCCATCGCTGTCTCAACTACACGATGTATTTTATGTATCCCAGCTTCGCCAGTACGTGCACGAGCCCAGTCATATCATGTAGGAGCAGCCGTTGAAGATTGATGCCGATGTATCTTATAAAGAAGAGCCTGAGAGGATTATTGATCGGAAGGAAAAGACCTTAAGAAAGTGATCTATCCCCATGGTTAAGGTACAATAGAAGCATCACTCTATTGATGAAGCCACTTGGGAGATTGAGGAAAGCATGAGGAGCTCATACCCACACCACTTCGATCAGTACCCTTAAGTTTCAATGGCGAAACTTGTGATAAGAGGGGGAGGATGTTGTACCCAACAGAAATCACTCTATATCTCTGACTCTTATGAGGTGAGTCACTAAGATATTAATCCTCCAAGTGCATTTTATTAAATTCCATTTATGTTATTTTACTCTTCTTCAATTAAATTTCCTTAAAGTAAATGTTATAAGAAATAGTATAATTATATAAGTATGTCTCATGGAGCAAGTGAAATGACAAAAATGCTCTCCCAATTCCTTTAGACAATTCGGCCAACATGGAGTCTAGGAGACTCTAGATTCTCCTTAGTCTTAATATTTTAATTATGTCTTAAGAATAATAAAAACATGGGAAATAGTGGTCAAAAAGGGGTTCAATACACAAAAGATACATTCAGGCTTTCTATACACATGGAGAGTCTTCCTCCTTTTTGTCTCAAGAACCACCGGCCCTTTTCTTTTGGTGTTCCATGAGATTCCCTTAGCATATCATCAAAAGCAACTAGTCAAATGGTTCAAAACACTAAGATTCCCCTATGACCATGTTCTATACACAGGAAGCATCTCCCTCTGCTTTTCCTCTTGAAGACCGCCGGGTGCACTTTTTTGGTTTCCCATGGAATTTTCTTTTTGACTACACTAGAAACTTCCTCTTATTTCTCTCAAAGACCTTCTCAACAATTCCCTCCAAGCGAATTCCTTAAGGATCTCTCTTGCATACTTAGGCTCTCTTTCATCCTTTCATACATCTAGGTTGAGGCATAGAAAACTCAAGATCATCTTCTTCTTAAGCTCTAAAGACTCATCTATGTAATTTTCATGCTAAACTTCCAAAGTTAATTCCATATTTCAAATTGTAAGCTCACATTGTGCCATTTCTTGCTACAAAAACCGTGACCTCTCATGGTCACTAGGTGACGATCTTTCAAGCTATTAGGTGGTGTTAACATCTTGGTGGATTGGATTCGTTTCAATCTCCATTCAAGCTCTATTTTGGTAAGGGAATTCTAGCCTTAATCTAGCTCTTTTCTTCATTTAGAAAGGTAGCTAATGTTCATCTTTCTTCCCTCCCAAAACCGTATGCTTCTTGGTGAAGTTGGAGGAGACTTCAATCCATTTCAACTAAGTCTTAAGCTAGGGGAAGTTTCTAAGCTCAAGGGAGGAAAGTATACTTGAGACATTCTTGGCTTATTTGTGAAATTGTATGCTTGAATGTCTAGTTATCTTAAGTCATGAATCTTAGTTGAAGTACTAAGTGGAAAACATGAGAAGGTGGATGTTTCAAAAGAAAGATGGTTTGCATGCGTGTGATTCTCCCTAAGATGTGTTGTTTGCCTAATTTAAATTGGATATGAGGACTATTATTTATGAAAAGGGTGCTGTTTTGGATGATTAGTGGAATAGTGAATTAATTCTTGTTAAGAATAGACTTTATGAAGCATAAAATGTATGAAAATGGCATGTTCTATGGGGCTATTTGGCGTGAGGTTTGGTGAAGCTTAAAGAACATTGTGAGACTTGAAATGCTCATGTTAAACTGTATAATTAGTGGTTAGCAAGTTATTTTGGGGGATGAAGTTGGTTAGGAAATGCTTGGACAATAAAAGGGATGAAATGAAGATTTCCTAAAACTGGACAGTTTTGAGTAGCAAATTGGTTGGATTTAAAAAGAACCTTATGAATGTAAAAATGAGCTATATTTTGGTGTGCTGATAGCTAGATGTGTGCAGTAAATTTTTGAGGTGGAATTTTTGTAAAAGAGTTTGTGGTTTGACCTCAATGGGATTTTCAGTGAAAACTGGTCACTACATATTCTGTAAGTACCTAGACTTAGAAAGAAAATTAAATGACCCTTCTAAACATATCGGATTGCTTTGAAATTTTTATGGTAATAACCTAAGACATAGATGTACACGTCCATGTAAGGAAATTGTCTTCAACCACTGTTTTAAGGGATAAAAATTAAATTGAAGCTAGTGGCACAAAACTGGAAAATAGGACTGTTTGATGGCAGGAGTTGTGAGGCCTTGGTCTTGTTTAGTTAGGCTTGTATGTGATTTTTGGGCATATGAATATTGTTTCTTGGTATGTTGGCTATGTTTTTCAGGTGATGGCCCTATTTGAATAATGTTTTATGGCCCTTGAAACTAAGGTAAGGCAGGTACCGCGCTGCAGAATTCTGCAGTATCCCTTGATGGTAATTTAGTGTTTTGAGGACTTTAGAAATCTCGGAATGTTACGAAATTTTTATGACATGTGTCTAAGATTCCATTATGCATGTGTGTGGCATAAGTTGGTGGAATTAGGCTCTGATTTGATGATTTCGAGGCTGTATGAACAAGACACTGCTACTAGATTGTTTTCCATCTTAAGAGACAAGTCCGAGTATGCTTGTTATGATATATTTAGCCACTAATTGCATGTTTCATATCATGCATTGCATTGTCCATGTTCATGAGATTTATAAGACTGATTTTTATGCCAAATAATGTTAAGAAAGCTCCTTTTAAAGATAAGTTTTAAGTTTGGAAAGAAAGACTCCTATGGTACCATTAATTCCTGGCCAGCACAACTCACTCCAGATTCGGGGTTAATTGATCTGACGATGATTATGACCGATCATGCTTGGAGATAATAAACCTGAGGACGATGTTTATGACCGTTCAGGCCTGGAGATAATAGGCCTGATGATGACGATTTATGACCGCCCAGGTCCAGAGATAATAGACCTGATGATGATAATTGATTGTATGACCGTTTTCGGAACCAAAAATAATAGATCTGAAGGGAATGGTATGACCGCTTCAGATCCAGAAAAAATAGATATGAACCCTCTCTACTCCTTTATTTATGATGATTATGTTTTGAAAGAAAGAAAGATCGAAATCGGTTTTCACTCTATCATGTTGCACTACATTTGCTTATTCATACGCATTGCATATGATTATGAGTAGCATGCTTAATCTCTTTTCGCTAAGATATGATCTTATATCCTTCTATCACTTAAGTTATGAACTTATTTCCTTTGCGGCTATTGAGTTGAAGGACAGGTATGTCGAAAAAGTAGAGATTCTTGGGAATTTGTTCTTGTGTACAATTTCCATTTAATTCATGATTGTTTATGGTATACTTGCTGGTGACTTTGTCACTCATCCTTTTATTTTTCCCTAGAGCCTGCAGGAAATAGAGCAGAGTGGATTGACGATGAACCTTGAGTCCCGTATCCATAGATGTTAGAGTGGAGTGCAACTTAAGGACTTATCATGGGCCTATGTTTTGTGGACTTATTTTGAGGACATTGATTTCAGACTTGTTTTTATTTTGCGAACTTGGGTTGTAACCTCTATGTTGGATGTTCGGAATTGTTTCTTTTAAAAAGTTTTTATTCTGCCTAAATTTTGCTTACCTGTTTAGATGATGACATTGTAGTCCACGAGTTTAGTATGGACTGTGATGTGTTATGCATTGACACCTGGTACTTTCCGTAGCGAAGTACGGCAGGTGCACCGTACCCGGGTAGGCCAAGTACGGGGCAATACATTAGTCTTATGTTCAATTCTTTACACGACTTACATATCTATGTTTGTAACATGTCATAAAATTTATTCTTTCTTTTCATTTTGTATCATGGCCGAATACATATATATGGTATATGTCACATAAGTCTTTTCTTTTTCACATCTCTTACTTATATATTGTTTTGATATCCACTCCAACTTATATGCACACTAGTTTCTATCAACATAATGACTTTCAATATCATCATAAAACACATAAACATACAAAATGATAGAAACCATGAAAATAAAGTAAGTCAGTTAAGAAAGCCCTTGTTGCCCATGTGTAAACATATATGTAATAAACATGGAGATCATCAAAAAACATCTTTTGTGAACTAGAATCATAGACATGAATATGATTATCTCATAACATGCTAAATCGAGGACACGAAAGTTCATGAAAGCTAAAATCATAAACAAACACATAAGTGATGATCTTCATGGAAAACATATGAACACATGCCGTATAATATAGCATCATTGTCTTTCTTTAATTTCTATCTACATCACATATGAGTATTCATTCCATTTGATTACACATATAAGTTCATATTTCTCCATTATGGCAGATTATATGTAGGTCACATATCATACTATAGCATCTCTTAGAAACATAACTTTTACATATTCTTGATACTAAAACATTGAACATATCATTAATGATCCAAATTTATATGAACATATATACTTTTATCTTTGAAAATCCATGAAGGATTTGGGAAGACTACTTGAGTTTATCACTTAACCTTAGAATGAAAGTGAAGATTCCTTCACTTGGCTTGAAAAAACCTTCTCTCTCTCCCTTATGTAACCCACAGTTTTGACCAAAAATAAGAGGGGTTAGTGAGCAATCATGAAAATCGATAAACGGAAGAAATTGAACTTATCTTAGATGAAGTTGTAACCTTGCTAGTTCTTGGTTCTTGGCTCAACTAAGCTGGGTCTTCTTAGTTCATGGATGAAAGAGGACGTTGTAGTTATTGTCTTGGATGAGTGTATATGATGAAGAGAAAAAATTTTCTTCTTGTTTTTTATTTGTGAAGTCGCAGCGAAGAGGAGAAAATAGGGGCATGGAAGACTTGTTTCTTGCTTGGGAGAGACAAGAGAGTGTTTAGAAAGATGAAGATCTTTTCTAAATGTTGAAATGAGACGAAAAGATAGTCTTATCTCTTTTCTAGAGGAGGGGACAATTGAGGCTTCACATGGGAGTGGAAGAAGACTTCATCATGAGATTGGAAAGTTGATGGTGGTTAGCTGTCTTGACGAAGGAGGAAAAGGGTGGAGTGTTAGAAGATAATATGTTCTTCCTTTTGTCTTGTTGGCCGGCCGATTGTGAGGAGGGAAAAAAGGAGTGGGTTGGTTTGGTTGAAAGTTGTAAGAAAGGTGTAAGAAGGTGTAAGAGTTGGAAGGATTTTTGGTATAAACCTATGATTGCTTCCATGTGGGTAAAGCAAGACAAAAATATTGTCTTCTTCCTTGCTAGGTGAATGGCCAAGTGGATGGGAGCAGGTAGAATTATCATTTGGTTTCTACACAATTTTCTACACTTGATATTTTGTTGGGGTATCAATCTAACCACATTTTCTTCTTCTTTTTCCTACCTTTAACCGCCCTATATATATCTATGTACATATATTATATGATTTTTTCCTCTTGTCCAAAATATCTAGTCATGTATTGCTTTCTTTTTTCTTTTATTTAAATACCCTAATTTCTTGTGTCATGTGTTTTGTTTTGATTTAATTTATCCTACCATTTAAGTTGTTACATATTATTATTGTTTTAATTTTTATCATGAAATCGTAACATTCGTCATCAACTTTTGTCGCATATCAATATTTCATACGTTTCAATACTCGTGCAAAATTTAACCTTATCTAAATACGATATTAAATACGTATCGACGTAGCGAAATTTTTTAGGACATAACACACTCGGCCTACTAGACCATTCTACACTATTTATGCTCTTAAACTTTCTCATGTCATTATGTCATAAAACCTCACATATATGCACACAATCCATGCATTTATCATGAAAATATACTATCTTTTCGCTCTTACAACTTTTCGGCCAATCACCCCTTAAATAGACCACTTTTTCTTTTATTTCATCCATTCACATTCTCTTAAAATATGCATCCGACACATAGTCCAAATGGCCAAAAATCCTAATTTAATATTCATATTCACATACATTAATATATCATTAAGAGATACATAAAGTAGTCATATTTTCTATCATACTTTATGTCATATATATATGTATATTTATATATACACACACACACACATAAACATGTACAAAGCTATTTGTTCCACACCAAAAAGGCCTTAGGCCGTGTACTATATATATCCATACATATCTCTATTTCATAAACACAACCAATTTATTCTCTTTCAGGATCAGGGCCTTATGGCCGAATTACATCCTACCCATATCTATGTTTTCATAACCATGTGACACATTTTATTATTCTATAATTTTTCCTTAAGGCCAAATACTACATGACATACATATCTTCATTTATAACATGTAACAAAGTTTACTTCTTCCTCATTTTTGCCTTATGGCCATGGCATGTATATGTATATATATCACATAAATCTTCTTTTTTTGACATCTCATACCTACATCTTGAGTTTGATATTTATTCCAAATATATGCATACTAGTTTCCATCAATATAATGACTTTCAAGATTAAAGACATAATAAAATACATACAACATATAAGATGATGGAAACCATGGAAA
This sequence comes from Eustoma russellianum, assembly GCA_036186865.1. Taxonomy (NCBI): domain Eukaryota; kingdom Viridiplantae; phylum Streptophyta; class Magnoliopsida; order Gentianales; family Gentianaceae; genus Eustoma; species Eustoma russellianum. Next base: position 41,198,904 of record AP025044.1, read on the forward strand.
GAGAGTAAAGAGGCTAAAAATTCCACTTCTTGGCCATGTGGTGTGTGTGTATAAATAAACATGGAGATCATCCAGAAATAACTTTTCTGAGCTAGAATCATAGTCATGAATATTATTGACTCATAACATGCTAAGTCAAGGCCACAGAAGCTCATGAAAACCGAAATCATAAACAAGCACATATGTGATGATCTTCATGTAAAACATATGAACACATGTACCAAGATGTCTACTTAGTGCGCTTTTCCTAACATATCATATGTCTTCATTTTTATTTCCATCTTTTCTACATACAACAATTAAGTATTACTCATCCCTTTCCATTTATACATATGAGTCTATATTTTCCATGTTGACCGATTTTATAGGTTGCATATATCACCATATATACATCACATAGAAGCATATATTTTTTTCAAGTTCTTGCTACTAAAACTTTGAACATACTTCATGAATGATCCATCTTTTATATAAATATATATACTTAGTCTTTGGAAATCCATGAAGGATCTAGGAAGGGTACTTTTCTTTCTCACTTAGTCTTATTATAAAAGTGAAGATTCCTTCACTTAGCTTGGAGAAAATCCTTCTCCTTTCTCCCTTAGGTAACCACGGGTTTGGACACAAAATAGAAGAGTTAGTGAGCAACTTATGGAAACGGATAAAGGGAAGAACTTACACTCATTTTACATGAAGTTCTTACATTGCTCCTTCTTGGCTCTTGACTCCACAAGAATTTCGATCCTTGAGACTAAAAGAGGGAGGTTGTCTTAGCCTTTATCTCAGATTAGTAATATGTGATGAATGTAGGACCTGTATAGCACCACTAGAAGGGGAAGGTTGAATAGTGAGTGCAGAGAAATCGGTTTTTAAAACTTTTTAGACCAAATAACTCACTTCTCAAAACAATTTCTGTTTTTAGATCCTAATTTGAATTAACTAGTTGACAAGGTTGTAGACATCCAAAAATTGTGAAATTCGGTGAGAATATGCTATCAGAGGTTGTTAATGCGTAACAAAATGTTCAGATTAAAACTCTAACTGCAACCCCTTGAAAAACCATTTTTGCACAGATTGTGTTAATCTTCCAAAAACTGTGCTTCAAAAAGAATAATTTATTTCTATTAATTGACAACTCTAAATGACCTGAAAATTTTATGGTATGCCTCTTGTGAAGTGTTCTTTAATGAGTTGAAACAGTTTTCCAAAATTCTCTTGGTAAGTATGTCAACCACGTTGATATTTTCAACCTTTGAAGATCTGAGAATCAGATTGTACTAGTCTCAGAACTATGAAAGTTTGACTGACTTATACTTATCCAAATTGGATAAAACTTGTCCCAAATGAAAGCTAAGACATTTAGCTATGTTTTCTACAAAATGTTGTGATTTTTGGAAAATTTTTGCTGTCAGTATGAAAACGATGTAGACAACTTAAAGCTCAAAGTAAAAGTGCTAAAAGTAAATAACACCAAGATTTTTATACTTGTTCGGTCAAATCGACCTACTCCAGTCTTCGAGGACACCTTCCTCGGTATTCACTAATCACAAATTACACCTTGACAGAAGGGTGACTAGAGTTAAACACCAACTCCACCCTTTTACACTCAAACAAACAAAATCAATAACACGAACACCACTACGGAACAAATGAAGGTTTGATCACACCTTGATCAACCTTGTACAAGAGATGAACTTATGTGGGTGGTATAAACAAAGCCTATGTAGTATATGAAAGATGAGAATGATAGACTTGAGGATAAAAGCAAGAGAAAAGAATAAGAGAAGAAGCGAATAGTCTTGCTTGATCTTGATAGGATATGAACTTTTGCTCAGCTTTGTCTTGAACACTTTGCCTCTATTTATAGCTGTGAATGGCACATCTAGGCTGCTGAAAACTCCCTTCAAATTTGTCTTGAATGCCATGGAATATTGCCTTGTATAATATGGTGATACACCCTTGCTTACTTGGCAAAATATGATTGAACTAAGGACTTGCCTTCTCCTAGTTGTCACTTCATGATTGGCCATCGTTTATCCACCTTGGCACTCCATAAAATGAGCTCGAAATTCAACCAAAAATCTGAAACACATGCTCAAATACACACAAGTAAAGTTTCAATCTATCAGGATGTGATTGCCCCACAATTTTGGAAGAAAATGCGACAATTAAGGCCAAAAATCGATCAGCATTAGATGTGTGCTGAAACTTCAGCACTTGTTTGATTTTGAAATATTTCCATGTGTGTCTTGCCTTATTTAATGTCACCAATCACATGTTGTTTATCCTCCACCAACCAGAGTGCCAAACAAGCTCCACCTAGGCTCCAAATGATGTGTAGTAGGCATGTACATCATCAACACCATGTGCTGAAATTACTTTTGTAAAGATTTCCAAATAATGATGTATAATTTTTACACAAATGGTAAATTTCAATCAACCCTTAATTCATTTTTCTAGATTACCCTAAAATGTCTTGGATGTGTAAAACCTGCCTAAATACATGTTAAACCATGACCAAAACGTTCCAAGCATAGTAATTGTAGAAACCGAATTTTTGACGTTTGTCGATTATGCGATTTTTCTCCGATTAATCTCAAACTTCTTAGAAATGTAATACATATTATGTCACACATAATATACATAAAATAAAGTTCATTTTCAGCTCCTATGGCTGAGGTTAAAAACGCCCCATGTGACAAAAATATCCAAGTTTGAATTTTCAACAAATCAAGCCAAATTGTGGGTGATTGATGTGTGTAAACATGGTATGACTTTGGGGCTGATTTTGACATGTGGTGAAAGAAATTTCTGTTTAATTTGAGTTGATATAGGCCGGACATCTTTATATGGTAAGTACGTGACATGTCGGTGATGGTTCGGTAGTCACCCAATGCGACAATTTTTGGTTTATGTACTCGTGACATGTCGACATAATTATGGTAACAATATGACTTGTAATGTATGATATGAGAGCTGTATATACTCTTAAATGTGATGTGTATATAGTGGTGTGATGTCGATGTACGTTTATGATGTGTATGACGTGTCGATGGAACGTCGGTATAGAAACATATAATTCATCGTTATACAAAAAATATGCATATATGAGATATATATATATATGTATGTATGTATGTATGTATATATATTTATCGAAAGACGGGCGGTACCGTCCTGTGTTTTATTAATATAAGCCCTCACTTATGGCGGAGGAATACCGTGGTTACATTTAAGAGCCCTATCTATGGGAGACTCTCCCAAAGAAAATTAAAATAGCTATACATGAGTCTATAATGTAAAATACGAGTATAAATTGAGTGTCTCGCAGAGTCTCAGAAAGTTGTTGATGGTATACAGTACGGCAGGCGTTCCATGCAGCAGCAGATAGAATAAATTTATTGTTAGTTATGAAACAATAGCGGGGAATGAAGCGACGAAAAGAATAAAACATACCCACGTCGCCTTGGCTAGGAGAGCCAAGGCAACTGAAAGATGTAGGATGCCAACCCATGTGGGAGACGATCTTGTATATGCAGCTCGGTGATGGTGATGTCCAGTTCTCCGACAACAATGAAAAGAAAATAATTAGTGTAAGAGACATAGAATAAAGCATGTATGGAAATAGAAAGTAGTGCATACCCATGTTGCCTGTAGTCTGAATAACTATGGGCAACAATAAGCGAGTCAAGCCAACCCATGTGGGAGACATAGGTGATACTATAGTCATGGTGGCCGTGGCCCATGATGAAAAGAGTGTCGGAAATATGGCATTTTTCTGTCCGCAATAATGATTCCTCTAAGCTGAGAAGGCAATTATGTAGTAACAACACAGGATGCAAAGTGTTGCGTACTGAGAGCTTGACAAGCTAGAAAATGAGCAGATTCATTTGTTTCCCATGGCGTGTGTGTTATAGATATATGACCCATTCGCAATAAGGCCTATATTCTGCGTATATCTGATGCCAGTAAAGAGGATGATGATGTGGTTAGTTGTACCAGATCTGCACAATCCACTTCTAATATAATATCATTGTATTGAGGAAGATAGTATGTGAGAGCGATGAGCGCTGCTCGTGCTTCAACTCTCAAAGGCAAATCAAGCCGGAGTGGGAAAGAAATAGCATGTATGAAATCGCCATTTGGGTTCCTAAGAATGCCACTGCCACTTGCATGTCGTTTCCCTAATGCTGCGTCTATGTTCAATTTCAAGTGACCTAATAGAGGAGGCATCCATCGCACTATTCCTGGCCGATTTGAGCGTAAAGGAGGGGATAACCCTGCGGCGACAAGTTGTGGGAACTGTTGCTGCTATTTTTGTGCCCATCATGGATGTCGCCCAGGTGTATAAGTCCAGATGGCTGGATCGAATTAAGGATCTTGGTGACCAAGAGAGGTCATCATATTGAATGGCTGCGTGTACCTTCCATATATTCCATAGGACAATTCCTGGGTAAATGGACTGCATGGCCCCCATGAAGGTGTTTGATGCAGAACACCATATATACAGCAGATGTGATCGCCATGATCCGGTAGAGTAGTGTGGCAGGTCCAATAAAATATTAAAGTACATCCAAATCATACGCACCTCCGAGCATAGACAAAATAGATGAATTTTTGCTGCAATATCCTTGCGATAGAACGGGCAGATCGATGGATACATTGTTAGAAAACGGCTGAGGTTATCCAGCAGTGGAAGGGATAGCTGATAGAATCGCCATAGGAATAATCGAATCTCAGGCCGCTGTGTACGATTCTAAATGTGTGCATATGATAATAGATGTGATTTCGAGGGTCTAACTACAGCATATGCATCCTTTAAGGTGAAAGCACCAGAAGGGGAAGGCCAAACAGGAATTGTATCAAATGTCACAATGTTCAAACATGTAGTGTTTATAGCACAAAGTCTCTTCCAGCCGGGAGAATCATATAATCTTGGTTGGAAATCATTTCTATTGACGTATCTTGCACGCATATATCTGCCCCAGATGGAATCACTGCAGTGATAAAGATGCCATAATTTACAAGAATATGCAGCCTGTATGGATGACAAATCACAAACACCTATGCCGCCTTCATCTGTAGGGTAACATAACTTTGTCCAAGTGGACCAATGATAGCGATCTTGGCCCCAGAAAAATCTTGCGAAGCGAGACTCTAAAGATTTGATCACATTTTTTGGTAGCCATGTTGCAACCATCAAATGTAATGGCAACGATGAGAGAACAGATTTTATAAGGACGACACGGTCTGCTATCCCCCGAAGTCTTGTTTGCCAACCTGCTAAACGTTTGTCAACATGAGATAACAGATCTTGACAATGAGAGGTGCGTGTAATTCCCTTATGTAAGTAAGAACCCAGGTATTTAAGCGGTAATGGAGATCGTCGCATGGCCAATTCCGTAAGGAGCGCCGCCTGGAGTCTAGAAGTAATTGATTTGGAAAAGACAATTGTGCTTTTTTGGTAGTTGATGGCCTGGCCTAAAGTTAACTCATAGGATTGCAGGAAATTCTTGACATGGCGCAAGTTCCGTTTGTCAGCAGTATATATATATGGCGTGTGTGAAGATGTGGAGAGAAAACTTTCCATTTCAAGTTTGTTGCCAAATAGTTCTCTCCAAATATGTCTTCATATAATGAACTAGTTAGTTCATCTCCTTGAGCAATTCACTTAATGAACTAGTTAATTCATTAATCATGTCACCTAAAAATAGTATAAACACAACAAATGTTTGCCATATGATGTAAGCTTTAACGCTCCATGGTACGTTAGTACGACAACAATATATATAATCATGTAAAACATATTTATCACATAAGCATGTCAAGTAACAATTTATTCATGCATTTTGTAAATACGTAATATTTAAATCATGTATTTTCAAATCACCTAAACCCAAGTTTCCCAACAATCTCCCCCTTTTGATGATTTACAAAATAGCCACTATTCATGATTTAAATGTGATTGCTCCCCCTACAATCATGCATAAATTAAAAAATTTTAATTTCATATCGTGCTGTCATATTGTGCTATCTTGCTCCACCTTAACTTTATCTCTCACTCCTCCTTAAATCATGTGTTTCTCTCCCTTTTTATTTTGTAAATCTTCATCAAAAGAATTAGTAAGAATGGAAAGAAAGAGCAACTTATAACATATCAATGGAAATCATGCCTAATTAGAACGTAAATTCACATACGTGGCTTGATTAAGTGCTTTAGTAAATATGTCGGCTACTTGTGTTTCAGTACAAACATGTTCTATAACAATATCAACACTGTTTACATGATCAAGAAGAATGTGATATCTTGCGTCTATATATTTTGCCTTAGAATGTAAAATAGGGTTTTTAGACAAGTTAATAGCACTCATATTATCACATTATATAGGAATTTGATTTACAACTATACCAAAGTCTGTTATTTGTTGTTTTAGCCATAATAGTTGTGTGCAACAAAGACTAAGTGCCATGTATTCCGCTTCAGTGGTAGATAATGCTACACTCGCTTTTTTGAAACCCATGATATTAGTGAGTTACCAATGAATTGACATGTACCATTTGTACTTTTTCTATATATTTTAAATCTGCCATAATCCGCATCACTATAAGCATGTAAGTTAAATTCACAGTTTTTATTATACCAAATTCCTAATGTGGGTATGTGCTTAATGTATCGAAATATCCTTTTTACAGCATTATAATGTGAGACTTTAGGATTACTTTGAAAACAAACATACATACAAACACTAAACATGATATCAAGTCTACTTGCAGTTATATAAAGCAAAGAACCAATCATAAACCTATACAGACCATTATCAATATCTTTTCCATTTTCATCTTTATCAAGTTTAGTGGTTACACTCATAGGGGTGGGAGATGGTTTCCAAATTTCAAAGTTAAACTTCTTAATCACGTCATTTACGTATTTAACTTGACTTATATTATTCCTTTACTAGTTTGCTTAATTTGCAAGCCAAGAAAATAATTTAATTCATCTACCATATACATTTCAAACTCGGATTTCATGCAAGTTTCAAATTCTTCTACTGACTTATGACATGTATATCCAAACACAATATCATTGACATAAATTTGAATTATAAGCAAATCCGATTTTTCTAAGAATAGAGTACTATGCTTCCTCTTTTAAATCCATTTTCTAAAAGAAAAGTAGCAAAATAATTGTACCAAGCTCTAGGTGCTTGTTTTAAACCATATAGTTCCTTCTTTAACTTATACACATGATTAGGATATTTTATATTCTCAATGCCGGGTGATTGTTTTTCATAGACTTCTTCTTGTATAAAACCATTTAAGAATGCACGTTTTACGTCCACTTGATAAAGTTTAAAATTCTTTATGCAAGCAATAGCAAGTAATAATCGTGTAGCTTCTAAGTGTGCTACGTGCGCAAATGTTTCTTCGTAATCTATTCCTCTTCTTGATTATAGCCTTGTGCTACAAGCCTATCTTTGTTTCTAATGACTTTACCATCTTCATTCATTTTGTTTCTAAACACCCACTTGGGGCCTATTATCGTTTTATCTTGTGGTCGGGGTACTAAATCTAACACATCGTTTCTTGTGAATTGTTTAGTTCATCATGCATAGCATCAATCCAAGAAGAATCATTTAAAGCATCAAGCACATTCTTGGGTTCTATTTCAGATATCATAGCATGAAACTGATTTATTTCATCTTGGTTTATTCTTCTATGTGGTACCTTGCGATATGTCACCCATAATGAGGTCGTGTGGGTGATCCTTATGCCATCTTGGTTGATTATTTTCTATGTTCTCATATATTTCTAAGTGATCATGCATTTCTAGTGTGTCGTGTTCATCATGTACGATATTTTCTTCTATATCATCTAACACGGGCTTTAGTTCAAAATCATCATCATATTCTTTATTATTTCAAGTTCACAAATTCATTAAATTTCACATGAATAGATTCCAAAAATTTGTCTAGTGATAGGATCATAACATCTTTAGAGTTCACTGAATATCCAATAAAGATGCATTCAGTAGATTTAGCCTCAAATTTATATAAATTATCTTTTGCGTTTAATATAAAGCTTTTACAACCAAACAAACAAAAATAATCAATCTTAGGCATGAGATCATTTAAAATCTCATAAGGGGGTTTGATTATTTTCTTTCTAATCGATAAGCGGTTGACTATATAACATGCATAGTTTACGGCTTCCGCACACAAAAATCTAGGAAGTTTATTTTCACATAGCATGGTTCTTGCAATGTCTTGAGGTGTTCAATGTTTTCTTTCTACTACTCCATTTAATTGTGCTATTCTGGGTGATGAAAACTCATGTTTAAGACCTTTTTATTTGCAAAATACAACCATATCCTTATTCTTAAATTCGGCCCCTCTCTTGCTCCTAATCTTTTTCACATTTAAACCATATTCATTTTCAAGTTGCTTAATTAATTTAGTTATTTCAACGGCACTATCTGTTAGTGTACATAGGCCATGATTTGGATGTTTATGTTATACATTTATTATTAAAA
>AP025044.1:41217621-41246645 GCA_036186865.1 Eustoma russellianum
AGGAGATACATAAAGTAGTCATACTTTCAATCATACTTTATTTCATACATATATATCCATAAACATGTACAAATCTATATGTTCCACACGAAAAAAGCCTTATGCTATGTATTATATATATCCATACATATGTCTATTTCATTAACATGTAAACAATTTATTTTCTTTCATGATTAGGACCTTATGGCCGAATTACATCCATACACGTATCTATATTTTCATAACCATGTAACACACTTCATTATTCTCTATTTTGGCATTAAGGCCAATTACAACATGACATGCATATCTTCATTTATAACATGTAACAAGTTTGTTTCTTCCTCATTTTGGCCTTATGGCCGTGGCATGTATATGTGTATATGTCACATAAATCTTCACTTTTTCGCATCTCGTACCTATATCTTGAGTTTGATATTTATTCCGACTATATGCATACAAATTTCCATCAGCATAATGACTTTCATGATTAAAGACATAATAAAATCATACAACATACAAGATGATGGAAACCATGCAAAGAGAGTAGGCAAAAAATTCCCCTTCTTGGCCATGTTGTGTGTATGCATAAATAAACATGGAGATCATCAAGAAACAAATTTTGTGAGCTAGAATCATAGTTATTAATATAATTGCCTCATAATATGCTAAGTCAAAGCCACAAAAGTTCATGAAAACCGAAATCATAAGCAAACAGATATGTGATGATCTTCATGGAAAACATATGAACACATGTATCAAGATGTCCACTTAGTAGCATTTCCTAACATATCATATGTCATCATTTTTCTTTCCCTCTTTTCAAGATGCAACACTTAAGTGTTCCTCATTCCTTTCCACTTATACATATTAGTCCATATTTTCCATGTTGGCCGATTTTATAGGTTGCATATATCACCATATATACATCACATAGAAACATATACTTTTTTCATGTTCTTGCTATTAAAACATTCAACATACTTCATGAATGATCCATTTTTTATATGAACGTATATACTTAGTCTTTAGAAATCCGTGAAGGATCTAGGAAGAGTACTTGCCTTTCTCACTTAGTCTTAGTATAAAAGTGAATATTCCTTCACTTAGATTGGAGAAAATCCTTCTTCTTTCTCCTTTAGGTAGCCAAAGTTTTAGACACAAAATGGAAGAGTTAGTAAGCAACTTATGGAAATGGATAAAGGAAAGAACTTAAATTCATATTACATGAAGTTCTTCCTTGCTCCTTCTTGGTTCTTCACTCCACATGAATTTCGGTCCTTGAGAATAAAAGAGGGAGGTTCTCTTAGCCTTTATATTGGAGTAGTAATGTGTGACAAAGAGAGGAATTCTTTCTCTTCTTCCTCCCTTATAGTGTTCTCGGCTTTTGAAGAGAAAATGGAGCTTGGAACTTTGTTCTCTTTCTTGGAAGAAGAAGAAAATGTTGGTTGAAACTTAGGTGATAAGTGAAGTGTGGGAGAAAGAAGGAAAATCCCCCTTATCTAAGCAAGTGGGTCGGCCAAAGAGGGAAGGGAGGGAAAGGAGGAAAAATGCAGTGAGTGGAGTGGTTGGGAGAGGTTAAGGAATAGAAAACTTCTTCCACGACACCTACGTTAACATGTAAGACTTCCTCAACTTGTAATACTTCTTCCAACCTTCATCATTAGGCCACATGGCCGATTTTTTGTGTCTTCCTTTTTTTTCTTCCAAAAATATCTTCACATATCCTAATTTCTTTTTCTTTTATTTAAGTAGTGTAGAATATGTCTTTTTCTTTTGATTTAATTTATTATAGTGTTTTAAGTTGTTACATACAAGCCTTGTTTTAATTTTATCATGTAACTATAGATGTTCGTTATCTAATCTAGCCGTATGCCGATATCTGAAGTAATCGATCTTTCGATTTTAGTTCGCCATTACTAAGTACGATATTACAAAATATTTTGATGTAACGGAATTTTCGGAGCGTAACATATATATGACCATTTTATATATTTGATGCCGGCTCCTTCCTCTTCTACCAGTTACAGATTACAATGCCTGTTTATTTGGTCGCTCCCTTCTCTGTAGGAATCCCTTCTTTCCCATCGTTCTTTTACTTGTATGCATATATGACATGCATATACACACACACATTGGTTACTTTTATTCAGATACATAAGGAGTAAGAGTGAAAAGTTGGCATTTACTTTTGCCAGACCTACCTAGAGTAGTGTTTCCAGACCCATAAGCAAATATGAGTGGTTACGAATTGCATACTATAATTCTAAATCTTATGGAAAAAAGTGAAGTTTCATTCTTATTTTTCAGTGCTCATAGTTATCAGCATCAACCAAACAATGTCTAAATGCTTACACATTGTTTAGGCTACCACTAATAGAAGCCATTTTGGGCTACTAGAAGGTTAAATCTATCTGTTTATCTTCTACCTTTGCTTGAATGTCAGTTTTTGGATGAATAAGGTTCTACTATAGGAGGAGGGAAGGGGGGAGGGGGTTCCATAATAAAATGGTAAATTTCTTATATTTAGCTAATTGTGTCCATAAACTTCAAAATATTTGGTCATAGTTTTACAAAATCAAGACAATGACGTTCAAATCGATATACTTCCAAAATTTACATAGAGCTATTTTGATTTGTGTTTATATATATACATAATGTGTCTTCAAAGTACTTATACACAAATTGATTGTGCAGATCAATTAAAATATCGGTTAAAGTTTAATCAAACTATTGATAGTGTTTTTAGATTCTGTGACCTAAGTTCGAACGTGTATATGTCTCAATCCCTTAGTCCAAAAATTACCAAATTTGCAAGTCTGTAAATGTTAGTACTGCTTTGACTCGATAAAGCACACCTCGAAATTTCAAGGTCGAAGTACTTCAATTTTTATATCTCTTTTCTTTTAACTCTAAAATGTTACCAAAATTTAACTACAACAGCGTTATATATTATACAATATTCATTATGGACAGGTTTTCATATAAAACCGTATTCCAAAAATGATTAGAAAAATTCTTTTAAAGGAGAATTTTTTGTCTAATTCTTTTTTTTTGGTCATACATGAACGTTTTCCAGTGCCACCAGGTTTATATCTCCTGAATTCTTAGATACGGAAATGTGTTTACATCAATTTTTATGCAGATATTCCATGTGTTAGGCCGTCAATGAGATACACAACCACAGAACAAAATTTTAAATAAACAGTAAAATGCTCAAAATAAAAATAAAAAAACACAAATCCATAATGGTTTGGCCTTAATATGTCTACACCAAGTTGCTAAGATCTTCAATCCTGGACTTAACGACTCTACTAATCTTCCATGAGTGGGCTTGAAATAGATCACCACAAAGTCTACTTTATAAGGTCTTTAGAACAAGCTAAAGTGCAATAATTTCTTGCACTGGTTCGTATTCTTTGAGAGAATACGAAGAATATAAAAATAGGCCTCTTTTGTCATGTTAAAGATTTATACTATGAAGGCTCTTATGTTTTGAGGTGCAAAACGTATGCTTACCTTTATTCTGCTTAATAATCATACTCTTTTATTTGGTTGTTGTTGTTGGCATGCAAAATTGACTTTTGTACAGTTTGCTTGTGAAATCAAGCAATGGCCGACCTGCCGAGCTCAGCGTAGGATGGATCGATCTGCCAAGTCATGATAGTTCAGTTAACGCAATGCATTCTGAACCGTCAACCGACCTGCCGACCTGAACTGAATAGCACTTCAGAATAGTAGTTCTGTGCTATCAGCCTTCCAGCCGAGCTGAACTGAAGTCAAATTGTTCAGACAGATCAGATCAGTCAAGTTAGCACAATTGTATTTGTGTTCTAGGCTGATGAGCGACCTGCCGACCTCGGCACCTTAGCACAACAGCAACAGTTGCGCTTTCAGTCGCTTCAGCTAAGCTCAACAAAAAGAAAAGCTCAGCACAGTAATGCTGCAGAACAACGAATGTTCTTAGGCAAAAGCAGAGCACATCACAAAGTAGAGCTCAGTATGACAACACCATACAACAACAGTGCTACACTATCGCACGAGCAGTTGGGCTCAGCACAAAGAAAAGCTCAGCTCGGCAATAACTTTCAAGGTTCAACTGAGCAGAGATCCGAAGTTAGTCCAAGACTCTGTCCTTAAGACGTATTGCTCTGGTATACTGTGCCCAACCAGAAGGAGCAACCGTCTCCCAAGATACAATGGATTCACTTCAGACGAGCGATATTGCTGCATATAAACTCTAGGAACCTATAAGATGTCCTGAGCTTCTCGGTATACTGCTCTAGAAGTGTTTGGGAGTATGCAGAGAAAGATCATGCAGAGGGAGATTGCAGAGAAAATAGAGTTTGGATTTCTGAGTGAGTGTTGGTGACCACAAAGGTCAGTTAAGCCACTATTTATTGAAAAATTCTAAGGTCAATCTGTTACAATAAGTTCAATTTCAGCCGCAAGATCAGATACCAGCTCAGCCTGAACCACTAGATCAGATAACCGCACCAGGTCGCCCTCAGCCGTTAGATAAAATAACTGTTCAATCTGAGCCATCAAATCGTAAGAAATTAAGGTTAGCTCGGCCGGTTAAAGCTCAAAATTTTTTCAAACTTTAACCTTAGCCTACCTTAACAACTTGGAGAGTTTGAACTCTAACAAACTTCACCCTAGCTAATAAGATCCGACCCGCTGCTATAGGACAGGGCCTGTAGTCTGCAGCCTGGCCTGTGAGCCAGTCTGCAACCTGAGCCCTTCAGGTCCATAGCTTAGTCCGCTACCTGAGCGCATCAGGTGAGCAGCTCAGTCTGCTACCTGAGCCCATTAGGTACAGACCGAGTTGAGCTAACTTTCCCCTTACATTGAGCATTAATTTCTCATTCACCCAGTATAGGAATCGAGTGATTCAAAAGCCCAAAATTGTTTCGTCGCATAGATAATTAAGGACTCATTAGTTTATATATATCATTAATGAAACTAATCATATATTAGCTACGTTGTTAAACAAAGTTTGCAACTTGGCTCAATTTCAATTTCTTTCCATTTTCTCTAACAATCCCCCACTTGAATAGGAATTAATGCAATTTTTTATGCCGACTCTACCGAGAAGTCAGACAAGAAAATGTTGCATCAGAAGCGATAGCTTCTGACATTGAACCTTTCTTAGTGAAATACTATCGGATCCACTCGGCCAATTAGTGACGTGATGTCTTGAACTAACCGGTTTTTGGTGTGAAGCTAGACAACAGTACTCATACAACATTTTATTTAACACCTTTTTGGTTCTCATGATTGTGTTCTTTTTGGCCATGAACCGCCTGATTTCAGAAAGTGTGTTAGAGAACTTTGGCTCTACAAAATTTCTTTTAGAAGCGGCCACACTTCACACCTACATAGGTGTTTACTATAAAGAGTATTCTGCCATACCCTATTTGATATATCAAGATATAGGAACCATTAAAAGCCTCAGCTTACCCTTATTCCTCTGCAGACATCATTTTTATTTAACAGAATGGGTAAGTGCTTACTAAACTCCATAACTTATTTGTCCCATTGAACCAAGATTCCGGGATCTTCAGTCAACTAGGTTGGGTTACCGTTACAAAGATTCATGCATTACAGGTTTTAGTCCCATTCCGTTTTTCAAAATTGATATCCGACCTCAAGGCAAGCCTTTAATAATAGGATCTGCAAGATTTTTCTTTGATTTTATATAATCAATAGAAATCACGCCATTAGAGATCAACTGCTTAATGGTATTGTGTCTCCGACGTATGTGTTGAGATTACCATTATATATGCAGCTTTGAGCTCGTTTTGTAGCTGACGGACTATCAAAGTGTATGCTTATAGAAGCGATTGGCTTAGGCCAGCAGGGCACATCTTCCAGGAAATTCCGAAGTCATATAGCTTCTTTCCGGCCTTATCAAGTGCTATAAGTCCGCTTCCATAGTGGAACGAGTTATACACGGTTGCTTCATGGATTTCCACGACATAGCACCTCCACCAACAATGAAAAAATATCAACTCATGGACATAGAATCTTTACAATCAGATATCTAGTTGGCATCACAATGGCGTTCCAATACTATTGGATACCTCGAGTAATGTAATCCAAGATTCATTGTATACTTCAAGTATCTCATCAGTCTATTTAGAGCATTCTAACGATCATCACATATATTACTGGTAAACCTACTCAATTTATTTACCGAGCATGCTAAGTCTGGCCTTGTACAGTTTGTTATGAACATAAGACTTCTGATTGCTTGCGAGTACTCCAATTGAGCTGCTGGCTCGCCTCGGTTCTTCCTTAAGTGTATACTTAAGTCGAGTGGAGTCTTCACTAGTTTCACATCAAGCATATTGAAATGTTTTAGACAGATTTAATATAATGAGTTTGTGAGAATACGAGTCCCTCGGTTATCCTAGAAATTTTAGTTCCTAGAATAACGTTAGCAACTGCCATATCCTTCATGTCAAAGTTTCTCGTCAACATCTTCTTTGCATTTTAGATGATATCACGAGTACTTCCTATGATTAGCATGTCATCTACATATAGACATACTATCACATATGCATTCTTGTGTTCTTAATGTAGACACACTTGTCACACTCATTAATCTTGAAACCATTAGCTAGCATAGCTTGATCAAATTTCAAGTGCCACTGTTTAGGCGCTTGCTTAAGTCCGTATAGCGACTTAACGAGTATACAGTCCTTTGAACCTTGTCCTGAAACCACAAACCCTTCGGATTGTTGCATATAAATTTCTTCATCCAAATCAGCATTCAGAAAGCAGTCATTACACCAATCTAATGGATTTCCATATTATAGATTGCATCAATAGGAACTAGCATCCTTATAGAAGTGTTCTAGTTACTAGTGAGTAGCTGTCAGAAAAGTCAAAGTCTTCCTTCTGTTGATAGCCTTTATCTACCAACCTGGCCTTGTACTTTTTGATAGACCCATCCCCTTTCATCTTCTTCTTGAAAATCCACTTGCACCCGAGTGGTTTACATCCCAATGGAAGATAAACCAACTCCCAAGTGTGATTTTGAAGAATCGAGTCTATTTCACTGTTGATTACCTCTTTCTAGAAAGGAGCTTCTGGAGTCGACATTGCCTCGGAAAAGTTTCTTGGATCATTTTCTACCAGATAGGTTAGAAAATCCGGTCGAAACGATATTGGTATTCTGGCACGCTTGCTTTGACGAAGTTTCTCATTTCCTCGAGGAGTCGCCCCACGCATTCGCTTACTAGTCTTATTTCTTCATTGTTCTTATCTTTCTTCGGAAAGGCATCTTCGAAGAACACTGCATTCCTCGATTCCATGACAACATTTTCATGTATGTTAGGAATATCCGATTTGTGCACCAACAAACGATATGCACTACTATTTTTTGCATATCTTATAAATATGCAATCAACCATTTTAGGCCCAATTCTCACTTGTCTTTGTTTAGGTACAACAAGCTTTGCCAGACACTCCCACACTTTCAAGTATTTGTAGCTAGGCTTATGGCCTTTTCAAAGCTCGAATGGGGTTTCATCCATCTTATTTGCTGGAATTCTATTCAAAATGACGTTAACTGAGAGAACTGCTTCCCCCACAAGTTTTGAGGTAAGCACGAACTCATCAAAACAACATTCTTCATCTCTTTTAAAGTTCGGTTTTTGCATTCAGCAATACCATTCGATTGAGGTGAATATGGTGCAGTTGTTTGATGAATAATGCCATGTTCTGAACATAATTCATTAAACGATATATCGTATTCGACAACTCTATCACTATGAATTGCTTTAATTTGTTTGCTAAGTTGATCCTCAACATCATTTTTATAGTCTTTGAAAGCATCAACGACTTCATCTTTTCTACTTAGCAAATAGACATAACAGTATCATGTGCTATCATCGATAAAAGTTACGAAATACTTTTTGCTAGCCCTCGTTTGCACAAACTTTAAATCACACTCATCGGTATGAAGTAAATCCAAAGGTTTAGTGTTCCTTTTTATCGAAGGAAATGACGCATTTTCCATCTCGCTTCAACACATATTTGGCATTTTTCGTTATCAAATTTTAATTTGGGCAACAAGTCAAGATTAACCATTCGTTGTATTAACTTATAATTCACATGTCCCAAACGAAAATGCCACAAATAAGAAGACTCAAGCATGTAAGCGGAAGAGAAAGCATTATTATTAGCCTCTACGAGCAAATCTTTCTTGGGTACAATAGTGATAACATTCAATTTAAACATCCTATTCGACAAGTACCTCTTCCCCAAATACATGCCATTTTTCGAAAGAGTAACCTTTTTGGACTCTAACACTAGTCTAAAGCCATGCATGACTAGAAGAGATCCAGATACTAAATTCATCCCAATGTCAGAGACATGCAGTACATTCCGCAGAGTAAGATGCTTTCTCGAGGTTAACTTTAGAACAACTTTTCCCTCGCCTTCGATCTTCGATGAGGTCGAGTTCCCTATGTAAAGTTGTTGGTTGTTCACGGGCTGGTATTCCGTGAAATTCTCTCTGCTGGAGCAGATATGTCTTGTGGCGCCAGTATCGAGCCACCATTCATGCATGTCCCCCACAATGTTGCACTCTGAGATCATTGCACAGAGGTTCGGATCATCCATGGCATCAACGATGTTCGCCTTTCCCTTGGTCTTCTTCTTCTTGGGCTTCTAGCACTCATTGCTGACGTGCCCTTGAATGCCACAGTTGTTGCATTTTCCGATGAACTTCTTTGCTATCTGCTTGCCTTTCTTGTTCACCCCAAGTTGGCCCTTTTTTTCTTGGGCTCTGCAACATGGGCCTTGGCCTGACCAGCACTGGATTGTGGCCTTTGTTTAGTTCTTCGATTGTCTTCCTCTATGCGGAGTTGAACAATCAGATCTTCTAATGTCATCTCCTTTCTCTTATGTTTGAGATAGCTTCTGAATTTCCTCCACGAAAGAGGTACCTTCTCAATCACTGCAGCAATCAGGAAAGATTCACTAAGCAACATGCTCTCCTCTTCCACTTTAGCTACAAACGTCTGAAGTTTCTCAACTTGATAAACAACAGTGCGAGAATCAGACATTTTTAAATCCAGAAATTTGCCGACAATAAATTTCTTAGCACCGGCATCTTCCATATGGTATTTCTTTTTTATAGCCTGCCACAAAGACTTTGCGGTTTGGAACGTGCAGTACAAACCGTACAAAGAGTTGTCCAAGCACCCCAGGATATTGCTCAGACAAACATAATTGTTGAAGTTCCATGCTTCAACAAAGTGTTTGTTTGGCATATTACGGGTCTGGTCCTCCTCAGGATCCAACACAGGTGGGTCCTCGGTCAGAAACGAGGCCAACCCCATGGTAGTCAAGAAGCACAGCATCTTCTGCTGCCAGCACTTGAAGAAGCTCCCCTGAACTTCCTAGGTTTCTCCATATCGGCACCCCAGCATTTGGTTCCATTAGAGAACCGCTATGTATGTCTACGCCTTCAACCGAGCTAGAGCTTGCTGTCATACCCCGCAAATTTTTATTCTGGCTTTTAGTAATTAGAAAAACAATTTAAAATGTAATTTCAATAAAGGTATAGGTCATGAAGTTCAATTACACAAAACTTAAGGGGAGAAATATACAAAACAGGGAAAATGAGGGAACTTGGCCAAATACCAAAAGTTGCCCAACTGCCTATGGGGGAAGTTATACAACAATTGTATAACCTCCCCATTATTCAGCCGTTGGTTAGCATACCAAAAGAGAGGAGAAAACGGCTACAGGAAAAAGAGAAGAAAGAAGAGAAGAAAAGAGAGAAAAGAGAAGAAGAAGAGAAGAAGGAAAAAGGAAGGAAGAAGGCCAATCTAGGTTCAATCTTTACCAAGATTCTGCAATAAATTCGTAAGGCTAACAAGAAACAAAGGCAAGTAATCTTTCTATACGCTTTACGCAAATTTTGATACATTAGGCCCTATGTTCTTACAAAGAGAAAACTTGGATCACACATTAGTAGTTTTGATTTGTCTATGTTAAATGTTTTACTATACATGTAATTGTTGTTGATGATTGTGTAAAGTCTTGTTCTTTGGGCCATATTTCTGAAAGTAGTTATGTGTGCTTTGTTGTTTGTCAAGCATGCCCATGAAAGTGTATATTTGATGTGCTTATTGTCTTTTTCTATTCTCATGTTGATTGTCTACACTTAGACATTTGGGAGTAAGTGCAGGGAATTGAAGGATGAGTGATGGCATTGTTGTAGACTTGTTGTGTTGGGAATGTTGATGATATCTTTTGAAGGTTGTGAATGATTGAAGTGTAAGAGGGGATATTGTTAGACATAACTAAGTATCAATTCATGATTAGATGTGTGTTAAGTATGATGAATCTAGTGTAAGGTCCGAAATACACTCTAGAGGGGGGGTGAATAGAGTGTTTGGCTCTTTTGCGGATTTTTCTTGTTTTTCTCAACTCAAAAAGATATTCAAAATCAGAGCAAGAATTGGAGATGAGAGACAATGAAAGAGTACACCGGATATAGAGTGGTTCGAATCGTAAATGATTCTACTCCACTACCACTTTGTTTCCAAAGTGGATTTTCAACAACTACTCTTCTTATTATGAACAATAAGAACAACCACAGCAACACTTACACTAACACTTTAGTGTGAGCAACAACAACAGCAACTTCTTGCACAACACACTTGTGCAACTACAGCAACTACAGCTCTTAGCAAGAACAACTTCTTGCTTCCTCACAACTTCAACAAAAGTTCTCTCAAGAACTTCTCACAATGGGTTGAAGATATATAGTAAGGTTCACACTCTCTCACAAGTCTAAGCACAAGCTAGAGATCAAATATTTATGGTTCCTCTTGTGCTTAACTCTCTCTCAATATACAAACAATGAAGATCAAAGAAAGCTAAACAAGCTTTAAACAAATTTACAAGTATGAGAGAAATATACAACAATGTAAAGTGAAGCTAGATGATGTTGAAAGTGTGTCATTGCTTCATCCAAGCCTTCTCCATTTATAGAAGAAGTTCACCACGTTTTTGAGGCCTTCCACCAAGTCTTCATCTTCAAAAATGTCAAAATAGTGCCCAAATAGTCTTTAGCCAACCTATAAAGTGATTTGATCTTGGATAGCCACCCTAGAGAATCTTAGACATGGTTAAAATAGTCAAGGAAGCATGTAGTATGTTGGGTTAAAGTCCACAAGAAATTTGAGCAAGATTGGAGAGAGAAAGCATCATAAATCTCCCTTGGATTTTGTTCCAACGTTTGAAAAATTTTGAACTCTGGAGACGTCGATCGATCTACGTGCCAGAGCTGAGAGATCGACGTCTCTCAGTCAGATGTCGATCGATCGACGTGTGCCTGCTGAGAGATCGACGTCTCTCAGTCAGACGTCGATCGATCGACGTGTGCCTGCTGAGAGATCGACGTCTCTCAGTCAGACGTCGATCGATCGACGTATGTCTGCTGAGAGATCGACGTCTCTCAGTCAGACGTCGATCGATCGACGTATGTCTGCTGAGAGATCGACGTCTCTCAGTCAGACGTCGATCGATCGACGTATGTCTGGCTGAGAGATCGACATCTCTCAGTCAGACGTCGATCGATCGACATATCTTATACTGAGAGATCTACGTCTCTCAGTTATACGTCGATCGATCCATGTCTCTTGACGTGGATCTAAGATCTCAAACGTTTTCCAAGTTTTTCATGGATCTTGCCATGTGGTACCTGAGGTTTACGTTTCGCACATGTTTAATTTATTTTGAACTTAAGGTGTGAAATCAAACATCTTTTTATATCATCAAAACATTTTATAATCTTACAATCTCCCCCTTTTTGATGATTTCAAAACCAAGATTCTAAAAAGTTTTTGCTCCGTTTCAATTGTCTGAATGTTTCAAAATTTGAAAAGCATCAATCTCCCCCTAAGTATATGCACTCTTTACTTTCTACAAAAAATCAATTTTGAACCCAATCAAAATACTCTTCCTTACATTTGCTCCCCCTCAACCAATCAACAATTTTCAATGGTTTGCATTTTTCAAACTTTTTGCCAAAAGCAATTTTCCATTGTAACACATAAGCCACTTAAGCAACATGCCATTTTTCATCAAGCCAAAAACCAATCAAATATACCAAGATCTTAATAGTGACAATAATGTCAACAATGCCAACAAGTCATAATACCAATAAGTCGAAATAAGACAATTGCCAATAATGCCAATAAGCCATAGTACCCATAGTACCAATAAGTTGAAATAAGTCAAAACCAATACTTAAGTCATTCTCCCCCTTTTTGAAAGCATCAAACAAGAGTAAAGTTAAAGCACAAACACTTTCAACACATAACTAAGCTAGAAAAAAATCGTCTAGTCTTCATCAGATGAAAACGTGACTCCAGGAATGCACGCTTTCATCTTGGCCTTGAACTTGGCAAATCTTGATTCATGCACCGTTACTTTGCCCTTTAGCTCGTCAACCTCCTGTTGAAGATTGAGGACTTGAGCTTGGAGTTCCGGGACATTTGAGCTTAAATGACTTGTTTGAGCTTGAGTCTCCGGTTCCGGAATGGGTGCCTCATTCGGAATGCCTTCTTCTTCTCTTTCTTCTTCCTCTTGCTCTTTCCTCATTGCCTCTTTTCTAGATTTCAGGATTTGTTGGATGTTGGCTTTGTCATAGTAGTCCTTGTGCGTTATATTGTCAACATCCATATCATCCACATAAATTCCCGACTTCACAAGCATTCTATAGATAAGATTACTGTAGGGAAGGGCCTTGTTTTGTTTGGTTGCGGCCTCCACTACGTTCGTCATAAAAAGGTTTCCAAAGTTAACCTTCTCTCGGTTAGCTATTCTATATGCTATGTAAAAGTCGAGGTTACTAGGCAATTTGGCAGATTTACCATTGACACAGAATGTAACAATGGCAAGAAGGGTACGGTAAACCAAAGGCATATCATTAGTGTTTTTACTAGGATGAAAACCTAAGAAGGTTTTTACCTCATCTTCGGAAACCTTCCACCTAGCCGTATCCCATTTCCAAGCATCAAACTCATAGTGTCCTTCATTGGGCACACCAATCAAATTGCAGATTTTTGCAATTGTTAACCTCAAATGATGCCCATCAATAACCGAGTTTAGAGCAAAAGGAATACCATTCAAATACTCAATCCATAAGTTTGCATAAAAAAGCCTTGTATACGTAGTGGACATTTTGAGCATCTCTTGTTGATTCCAAATACTCCTCCACTCTTGAAAATCTAACCACTCAATGATGTCTCTTAGTTCATCATTGCTTAGAATATCGTTTATTCTAAGCAATTTGAGTGGGATAGTGGCTCTCTGATCATCTTCCCACTTATTAAACAAATTTTGAGAATGTCTAGAGATATAACTTACGTGCCCAGGGATTAGGGGTTCCTCCAAAGCATCCTTTGCATCTTTGGTTTTGACCCAAGGGAAGTTTGAGAGGGTCAACTCACTCCTAAGCTCTTCAAGTACTTGAGCCCCACTTTCATCCATAGGTTGCTTTCTTCTAGGTTGAGAGGATTGACCACGAGAAGAGCTTGAACCTTCACCCCTAGAGGATCTTGGTCTCTTGGTTGTATTCTTGCTTCTTGAAGACATTTGAGGAGAATTTTTAGGGCTAGAACAGTTTTTGGATATGAAATTTGGGGATTTTAGGTTGAAATGGAAGATTTCAAGGGAGGAACTCAAGATTTAATAGTGGAAATGAGTTAGACCTTGATTTGAAGATGGATTTGAAGTGGGATGCGTTTTTGGAAGAGAAGAGACGGCTGCCTTTTAGGGTTTTGCTGCTGGAATAGGAAGAAATGAGGCAGATCTGCGTTTTTGCAGAAATATATAGCTGCAGAATTCGATGACGTCGATCGATCGACGTCTGAGTTCGACGTACGTCGATCGATCGATGTCAGAGATCGACGTACGTCGATCTCTCGTTTTAGACACGTCGATCGTTCGACGTGCCCCCTATTTTGGGTTTTCCAATTTTCATCCCCTTAACTGATGTTTATCATTCCTAATCTTGTTCTAATTGATTCGAATGTCTCGGTGGGAAGAGATTTGGTAAAGATATCTGCCAATTGGTCATTTGTTGAAACAAACTCAATGCATACCAAACCTTTTTGGATGCAATCTCTTATGAAGTGATGCCTCACTTCAATGTGTTTTGTTCTACTATGATGAACCGGGTTTTGGGCTATACTTATGGCTGAGGTATTATCACATAAGATGGGAACTTTATCAAACTTAACATTGTAATCATTCAATGTGTTTGTCATCCAAAGTAGTTGTGCACAACATGAAGCGGCCGATATATATTCGGATTCCGCCGTTGAAAGTGACACACTATTTTGTTTCTTGGAAAACCAAGAAACTAAGCAATCTCCAAGGAATTGACATGTTCCGGACGTGCTTTTCCTATCAACAAGGTTTCCGGCATAGTCGGAGTCACTATACCCTCTTAAATCAAAACATCCATTTTTGGGATAAAACAATCCAAAGTTCAAAGTTCCTTTTAAATACCTAAAGATACGTTTAATGGCAACTAAATGCGATTCCTTAGGCATAATTTGAAATCTAGCACATAAGCACACAGCATGCAAAATATCCGGCCTACTAGCAGTCAAATAAAGTAAACTACCAATCATACCCCTATATTTTGTTACCTCAACCGGCTTTCCTTTTTCGTCTTTGTCAAGCTTTGTACTTGTGCTCATCGGAGTGCTCACACTTCTTCCATCCTCGAATTTGTACTTCTTGAGCAAATCCTTCGTATACTTTGTTTGAGATATGTACACTCCATCTTGAGTTTGCTTGATTTGTAGACCAAGAAAGTAGTTGAGTTCACCCATCATGCTCATTTCAAATTCTCCTTCCATCAATTTAGCAAAATGCTTACAAAGAGAATCATTAGTAGCACCAAATATGATATCATCCACATAAATTTGAACAAGCAATTGATGGTTTCCTTGTTCTTTAATAAAAAGAGTAGTGTCGACTTTTCCTCTTGAAAACTCGTTTTCAAGTAGGAAGTTACTTAATCTATCATACCAAGCCCTAGGAGCTTGTTTAAGTCCATAAAGGGCCTTTTTGAGTCTAAAAACATGATTTGGATAATCATGATTTTCAAACCCCGGAGGTTGAGCTACATAAACCTCTTCTTGAATTATTCCATTCAAGAATGCGGATTTCACATCCATTTGATATAGTTTGAAATCCTTATAGCATGCATATGCTAATAACATCCTAATAGCTTCTAACCTAGCCACGGGGGCAAAAGTTTCATCGTAGTCTATGCCTTCCTCTTGCCTATAGCCTTGGGCTACTAACCTAGCTTTGTTTCTAGTGATGTTTCCTTTATCATCCATTTTGTTTCTAAATACCCATTTAGTGCCAATTACGGGATGATCACTAGGTTTAGCAACTAATTCCCACACATCACTTCTTTGAAATTGATTTAATTCTTCTTGCATAGCTAATACCCAATCTTCATCATTTATTGCTTCTTTTATATTTTTAGGCTCAACTTGTGAAATGAAGGCATTTTCATTGAATTTTCTCCTTGTCATTACACCTTGGCTAGTTTCACCTAGTATCAACTCTTTAGGGTGATCTTTTCTATATTTATATGAATCCGGCAAATTTGAGGTATCCCCTCCTACTTCTTCATCTTCAACCTTAGGTTCAAGTGGATCAATCCTAAGGTCGATGACAATATTACCTTTTGGATTCTCAAATTTTTCTATATGACTTACTTCAATTATTTCATCTTCATCATCATCATTATTAACGTTTGACTTATCATCAATAAGTTCACTAAACTTGACATGGATTGATTCTTCAACTTTCATACTTCTCTTATTATATACTCTAAATGCTTTGCTATTTTGAGCATAACCCATAAAGATTCCTTGATCCGCTTTGAAGTCGAGTTTATCCAAGTTGTCTTTGGTGTTAAGTATAAAACACTTACAACCAAAAACCTTGAAATAACCAATATTTGGTACTCTACCTTTCCAAAGCTCATAAGGAGTCTTTTTGAGAAATGGTCTCAAATAAACTCTATTGATCACATGACAAGCGGTATTTACCGCTTCGGCCCAAAAATATTTGGGTAGCACAAATTCATTTAGCATGGCTCTACTCATTTCTTGAAGTGTTCTATTTTTCCTTTCCGCAACACCATTTTGTTGAGGAGTTCTTGGAGCTGAAAAATTGTGTCCATACCCTTTGGATACACAAAATTCTTGAAATTCTCCATCAAACTCACCACCTCTATCACTTCTAATTTCCTTAATTGTGTCTTCTTTTTGATTTTCTAATCTCTTACAAAGCTTGATAAATTCTTGACATGCATCATTCTTTTTAGCTAAGAACATTACCCAAGTGTACCTAGAGTAGTCATCTACCACCACAAAGGTGTAATGTTTTCCACTTAGGCTTGCTGTACCAATATCCCCATACAAATCCATATGAAGCAATTGTAGAGGTTTGGTGGTGGAGATTTCACTTTTGGGCTTGAAACTTGTTTTAACAAGCTTTGCTTTTTGACAAGTGTCACATAAGCCATGATTTTCGAAATTTAGTTTTGGAAGACCTTGGACTTTTTCATTTTTGCAAATCTCTTTGAAATTCTTGAAACTAATGTGTCCAAGTCGTCTATGCCATAGTTGAGTCAAATCATTTTTGGCAACTAGGCAAGAAACATTTTGTGATATCAAATCATGTGTGCTAAATTTGTAAACATCATTTTTACGAATAACTTCGAAAACAATCTTATCGTTCTTTTTCACAACACATTTTCTTTTCACAAACTCAATTTGAAAATTAGCATCACATAGTTGGCTAACACTTATCAAATTATACTTAAGCCCTTCTACATATAGTACATTATTAATAGTAAAGGAAGAATTACCAATTTCTCCATGTCCAAGGATTTTGGCTCTCCCATTGCCAAAATGCACCGTTCCACCATCTTGGAGCTTGAGCTTGGTGAACAACGTCTTGTCTCCGGTCATGTGAGTTGAACATCCGCTGTCCATAAGCCATTTGGTTCCTTCTTCTTTGGCTACTCCATTTATCTTGAGAGCCTACAAAACCAAAAGATGTATGCATTGGTACCCTTTGATGATTGGGTCCTTTAGGGTTAGTTTTTCGACCCTTAGGCTTCCAAACGTATGTGCTCTCAAATCGAGCTCTACATGCTTTCTTTACATGTCCTAGTTTGTTGCAATAAAAACACGTGGGTACAAGCTTTGGTTTAGAAGATGATAAATTTTGTTGTGATTTTCTATTGTTTGCCTTTTTCTTTAAAGACTTGGGTTGAATAGAAGATGATGAGTTAAATCCTAAACCGGATTTATCATTTCCAATTCGTTGATTCCCAAGTAGTATGTCTAAGTTGTTTTTCCCATTTGTTAGTCTTTGTAAGTCTAATTTTAGTTTTTCACATTCTTTTCTAATTTCTTCCTTTTCATGAGCTACGGTTTTATGCATAGTAAGTATGATATCATGCTCTTGAACCATCAAAATATTTTTGTCATGCAAGCTCTTATTTTCTAAAATGCATTTCTTGAACTCTTTCTTTAAATGCTTATATTTCAAATTTAATTTTTCAAAGTCATCTTGCAAATCTCCTATTTCATCATGCAAATTTGAAGGGTTAGAGTTTACCTCAAGGTCGTCTTCAATCGCCATAAGACAAGTATGTTGAACCTTTGAATTTTCAACCATTGCCACAAGTCCAACACCTTGATCTTCACTCTCTTCTCTTTCCGATTCCGAAAGGAGATCATCCCACGTGGTTACTTCCGCATTGAGGGCTTTCTTCTTTTGAGGAAAGACTTTCTTTTCTTGCTTTTGCGGCTCTTTTATGTGGCAATCGGCAATCAAGTGACCGGGTCGACCACATCTATAGCAACTTTCACTTGCTTCTTTTTCTTTAGATGGTTTCTTGAAAAACTTTCTTGCTTGAGCTTTGTTTCTAGTTGCCATTCTTCTAAATTTTCTTACAAGAAGGGCAACTTCCTCATCCGAATCATCGGACTCTACCACCAATCCTTTGTGTGATGCTTGTGTAGGCTTGATAGGATTCATCCTATTTTGTTCATCAATAAGAATTTCATGAGTAAGAAGATTACCAGATAGTTCATCAAGAGTAAGAGTCTTGAGATTCTTTGATTCGGTGATGGCAGTGACTTTGGGTGTCCATTCTCTTGGCAAGGAGTTGAGGAGTTTTGAGACAAGGTCTTCGTTTGAGATTTTCTTGTCAACCATAGAGAGTTGATTCACTATTCGTGTGAATCGGTCGATTGTCTCCTCAATCTTCTCACCGCTCTTCATTCCGAACATCTCATACTCCTTCATGAGCATGAGTCTTTTGGCCATTCTTACTTGCTCAGTTCCTTCATGTATCATTTCAAGCTTTTTCCATGCCTCGTGGGCTGTTTCAAGGCCTTGGAGTCTAATGAGCTCAGTGGTAGTTAGAGCACTTGAGAGAATGTCAAAAGCTTTACCATTAATGGCGAACTTTATCTTCTCTTCGTCGGTGTAGTCATCCTCATCTTTAAACATTGATTCTCCTTTTGAGTTGGTAATCATTGGAACTTCAATTCCTTTGACAACAGCTCTCCATATATCAAATCCACAGCCTTTCAAATGATTGATCATTCGAAATTTCCACAAAGAATAGTTTTGGGCATCAAACATAGGAGCTTTAGTGTTTGATCCAGAAAATAGTGCAGTAGGCTTAGGAGATGAGGAGGTTGAGGTTGAGGTTGAGGTTGTCATTGCCATGATCTTTAACCTTGCTACTTGCAAAGATTGGCCAAGCAATCAAGGTTAGGCTCTGATACCAATTGTAAGGTCCGAAATACACTCTAGAGGGGGGGTGAATAGAGTGTTTGGCTCTTTTGCGGATTTTTCTTGTTTTTCTCAACTCAAAAAGATATTCAAAATCAGAGCAAGAATTGGAGATGAGAGACAATGAAAGAGTACACCGGATATAGAGTGGTTCGAATCGTAAATGATTCTACTCCACTACCACTTTGTTTCCAAAGTGGATTTTCAACAACTACTCTTCTTATTATGAACAATAAGAACAACCACAGCAACACTTACACTAACACTTTAGTGTGAGCAACAACAACAGCAACTTCTTGCACAACACACTTGTGCAACTACAGCAACTACAGCTCTTAGCAAGAACAACTTCTTGCTTCCTCACAACTTCAACAAAAGTTCTCTCAAGAACTTCTCACAATGGGTTGAAGATATATAGTAAGGTTCACACTCTCTCACAAGTCTAAGCACAAGCTAGAGATCAAATATTTATGGTTCCTCTTGTGCTTGACTCTCTCTCAATATACAAACAATGAAGATCAAAGAAAGCTAAACAAGCTTTAAACAAATTTACAAGTATGAGAGAAATATACAACAATGTAAAGTGAAGCTAGATGATGTTGAAAGTGTGTCATTGCTTCATCCAAGCCTTCTCCATTTATAGAAGAAGTTCACCACGTTTTTGAGGCCTTCCACCAAGTCTTCATCTTCAAAAATGTCAAAATAGTGCCCAAATAGTCTTTAGCCAACCTATGAAGTGATTTGATCTTGGATAGCCACCCTAGAGAATCTTAGACATGGTTAAAATAGTCAAGGAAGCATGTAGTATGTTGGGTTAAAGTCCACAAGAAATTTGAGCAAGATTGGAGAGAGAAAGCATCATAAATCTCCCTTGGATTTTGTTCCAACGTTTGAAAAATTTTGAACTCTGGAGACGTCGATCGATCTACGTGCCAGAGCTGAGAGATCGACGTCTCTCAGTCAGACGTCGATCGATTGACGTGAGTCTGCTGAGAGATCGACGTCTCTCAGTCAGACGTCGATCGATCGACGTGTGCCTGCTGAGAGATTGACGTCTCTCAGTCAGACGTCGATCGATCGACGTGTGCCTGCTGAGAGATCGACGTCTCTCAGTCAGACGTCGATCGATCGACGTATGTCTGCTGAGAGATCGACGTCTCTCAGTCAGACGTCGATCGATCGACGTATGTCTGGCTGAGAGATCGACATCTCTCAGTCAGACGTCGATCGATCGACATATCTTATACTGAGAGATCTACGTCTCTCAGTTATACGTCGATCGATCCATGTCTCTTGACGTGGATCTAAGATCTCAAACGTTTTCCAAGTTTTTCATGGATCTTGCCATGTGGTACCTGAGGTTTACGTTTCGCACATGTTTAATTTATTTTGAACTTAAGGTGTGAAATCAAACATCTTTTTATATCATCAAAACATTTTATAATCTTACATCTAGATGGTAAGATGGACCTTGAGAGGTTAAACATGAAAGGGTTGAAGGAGGAGGATGATGGGAGGAAGTTACTGCAGTTTGGCATCGTCAGAACACTTCGAACGCCTACATTAGGCGCTTCAAGTCACATTAGGCGCCTAATGTAGCGTTCAATGTGTCCTGAAGCTTTCCTGTACAGAAAAACTGCAGTTTAGAACCGTCAGAACACTTCGAACACCTACATTAGGCGCTCTATGTCACATTAGGCGCCTAATGTAGCGTTCAATGTGTCCTGAAGCATCCCCGAACACTTCGAACACCTACATTAGGCGCTTTATGTCACATTAGGCGCCTAATGTAGCGTTCAATGTCACATTAGGCGCTTCATGTAGGCGTTCAATGTCTACGGAACATCCCCGAACACTTCGAACGCCTAGTATAGGCGCTCTATGTCACTTTAGGCGCCTCATGTGGTGTTCCAAGTATACTGGAAGTCTTTTTTACCCTTTTAGGCGCCCTATGTAAGTGTAGCAACTTTATACACTTCCTTTGAACATAAAATGCAAGGGTATTTGAGGTGTAATTGAGGAATAGATGGTAAGATTGACTAAGTAAGAATAAGATTGAATCCCAAGTGAATTAGTGAGACGAACGGACTTGGAAAGATACAAACAGGGAGTGTTTGAGGTGCAAGACCGTATACTTGATATGTAAGATGTGTGTGTGAGATACCTTTATTATCTTCCATTGCTCATAAATTACAAAGTGTTTTGAAAGTGTGCTAGAGTTGTAAACATTAAGTGTGAATGAGTAGGGTTAAGTATGAATTCGAAGTGGATTCGTGATACGAAAGGGCATGAAGTGGTATGAATGATGTGTATTTGAGTTGTAAACGTTAAGTGTGAATGAGTAAAGTTAGGTATGAATCCAAAGTGAGTTAGCAATATGAAAGAGCACAAAATGGTACGAAAAGGGTGTGTTTGAGGAAGTATGAACGAGCAAGGTTAACTGTGAACTCGATATGATTTCGTAATACGAAGGGACATGAAATGATACGAGCAGGATGTGATAGAGGTTCAGGACTTTGTACTTGATATGTAAAGTGTGTGTGCATGTTTACACGTTTGATATGATGTTACATGAGCATTCTGCATCATGACATGGGCACTTGCATTTGATTTGAGAATTGCTTTGCGAAAGAACATGTGTTCACAAGAAAAGTTTGAAGTTTTCGAAAGACAAGATGGCTGCTGGTTGATCGCAGGGTATAAAAGTCACGCCTGCGAAAGCAGGGTATAAAAGCGTGATCTGTGAATCAACAGCAGGGTATAAAGTATTTTATGGGGCCGTGGACCTATCAGCACGGAAAATAAAGTTATTTTATGGGGCCGTGGACCTATCAGCACGGAAAATGAAGTTATTTTATGGGGCCGTGGACCTTTCATCACGGATATATGATATATGTAATGGGGCCGTGGACCTTTCAGCACGGATATATGATATATGTAATGGGGCCGTGGACCTTTCAGCACGGGGTATAAAGTTATATGTTATGGGGATGTGGACCTTTCAGCACGGGGTATAAAGTTCTGTTTGCTGTGGACTGATCACCCACAGGGTATAAAGTTATGCTACGCGAAGAATATGATATGTAAAGTGATGAAATATTTTGTGAAATGACATGCATGACATGTTTATGAAAGAAGACATATGCATGGGTGTTGTGTGTGATTTTAAGGAAGTACATGCATCATGATACACGAAGCATAAGACTTGATATGCAAGAAATGTGGTTAGTTTAGGAATTGCTTATGTGATACGTTGTTTTAGTATATGTTGTTCTCGTATCCGTGTATCTTATGTGTGATTTATCTATTTTGAGTAATTCGTATTAAGATGCTATTTGTTAACCCGAGCATCTTATTTTTGGGCAATGATTTATACACCGGTGACTCGTCGTGTGTGATTCCGTAAGGTGTATAGACGGGTTACTTGCTAGCGATAATTTCACTAAGAACAGTTACTCTATTCCTTTTCAGGTGAGCCTGGATATGAGTTGATATTTATCGAAGACGACGGCGAGTGGGCTCAATGGGATGATGGACATGGGAATAGATAGATGGTTGCTTACTTTCTTTATGTTGGAAAACTCGATGTTTATTATGCTGTACTGGAGGATAGGTTAGACAGTTGTCTGAACACCCTTTTAGTTCCGCTGTACTTTCTGGTTGTATTAATGATGATAAAGTTTTTAAAATTTTATGACGTTTCCGCTGACTTATCATATGTCATAGATGATGTGCACTTGATCCGCTTTGACGCTTCGTAGTTCTCATAGTAGACTACGGCGGGTGCACTGGTTCCGATGACAGTATCGGGCCGGGGCGCTACAGGTGATATCAGAGACTAGGCTTCAGATCTATCTCGGAAACTTAGGTTCATGATCTTATAGCAAATTAAGATGTGATTTTCCCTTAAGTTTGATCCTTAGGTATAAGTGCTAATAATCTAGAGCCTAAGTATGATTTGGGCTGGGTGTGTGCGAGCGCGTATATCATTTAACTTTCTATAATAAGTTTAAATTTTGGACCCCGTCGATCTCTTGGACATAATTTTATGATGCCTTTCTGAAGTATTACGTGCCGAGACAGCAAGCTTAGGCAAGATAAGGGCATTCGACAGGCTAAAACAGGGTGGATGATAATGTCGGAGTATGCCGACCATGTCCATGCTTTGGGTAAGTTCGCTCCTGCGATTGTGCCTGATAATCGCTTAAAGATGACAAAGTTCGAGCGAGGTTTGGACTCAAGAATTCAGTCAGCAATTGTAAGCGCATGTATGAGAACCAACGAGGACATGATGGATGCGTGCCTCTGCGTCGAGAGTGGTTTCCGTAGAGTGTTGGCAAGAGAGGTCGATGCAGGATACTCTAACAAAGGTAAGAGGCTAAGAGAAGAGATTGAGTTAGTGGCAGGGCAGGACGTTTGGATCAAGATTCAGAAGAGATGTCCGGTCGGGAAAATTTTAAAGACCCCCATCATAGAACTCAGATGTAAATTAGGCTGTAGGAGTTTTCCTCATTGCAACAAGAGTCATGATGGTGAATGTGGGAAGTTGGCAAGAGTGTGTTATCGATGCGGACAGGTGGGTCATCTTGGTAGAGATTGTCCAGAGATGAGAAAGAATGCTCTGGGGGAAACGGCTCAGCAGCCGAAGACAAATGTCCGCGTCAATGTCATGATTGCCATGAATATTTGGAAAGTCGTCGTTGTGGTATGAGGTACAATTTGAGTGAACAAGATATTCACCAATGTTCTTTTAATAGCGACGTGAACCCCTCTTTGGTGGCAAAAGGGATTTGTTAAGCGCCTTTGTGGTTCACTAGAATAGTTGGACATTCCGTACTGCGACCAAGCGTCTAAGATCAAATTATGATTTCATACCAACATTGACTATCGATTAAAACAAGTGACAGTTAAGAATTCTGGGATGGAAGATATAAGCTTCCAAGGGGATTGCTGTTGATTTGAAGGAAGTTGAACTTATTACCAAGTGGTCTAGACCTACGAATGACACCGAAGTCGGCGTTTCTTGGGTCTAGCTAGTTATTATAGAAAGGTTGTTGAGGGATTTTCGACAATAGCGATGTTCCTCAATTGTCTTACTCAAAGGAAGTCCAAGTTTGAGTGAACGGCAGAATGCGAGAAGAGTTTCACGGAGCTTAAGAGGAGGTTAACCATAGCTCCAGTAATGGCTCAACCTTCTGGTACTGATGGGTTTGTGATATGTAGTGATGTGTCGAGAAACAGTCTAGGTACGTAAACTATAGCGTAAGTTATGACTTTCCATCCAAATTGAGTTTAGTTGATACTTCACTTGTAGACTGTGTTTTGATGCAATACGAACAAGTTATCGCGTATGCCTCAGGACAGCTAAACATGAGACGGCTAAGGGGGTCGAAACTACAAAAGGACTACGGCTTAACCATTAATTACCATCCAGGAAAAGCTAATAAAGTGGCCAATGTATTAAACGGAAAATCTAACCATGTGCGACAGTCACCACTTGAGAGAGAAATATAGGAATTTAACTTGGTTTTTGTTGATTCTATAGTAATGTTTTCGCATCATTGACCGTCACCCCGAGTTTGATGGATTGGTTAAAAGAAGCTCAAAAGAAGAATAAGACTGTGGGTGATATTGCTGGGAAACTGAGGTATAGTCAGATTGATAGATTTCGGACCAAGGTGGACGGGAACTTATGTTAGAGGAAAAATGTGTGTACATGATTTAGATGAGCTAAGAAAAGAAATGTTGCAAGGGGGCTTACAGCTCAAGGTTATCAATGAATCATGGTAGCACTAGAATGTACAAGGATCGCTAACAATATTATTGGTGGTGTAAGATGAAGAGACATGTTACGGAGTTTATTTGGAGATGTCTGATGTGTCAGTAAGTTGAGACTGAACACCAACAACCTAGTGGATTAGTGATACCGTTGGAGCTACTAGGGTAGATATAGGAATTTATTACTATGGACTTTGTGGTTGATTACCAAAACAAGAAGTGGATATAACATGATTTTGGTGATTGTGGATCGATCGATCAATCTGCATGTTTTCTATCGGTCTCGAGGGAAGTATCTCTCGGAAGTTGGTAAATTTAGATATGGACAACATTGTCAGCCTACACGATGTTCCAATAAGTATAGTGTCTGACTGAGACCAACGGTTCACTTCCAAGCTCTGGATAGTATTCTATAGAGCCCTGGGTAAGGAGTTAGGGATGAGTACATCCTACCACCCTCAGACATGGACAGTCTGAACGGACTACGCATACCCTAAAAGACATGTTAAAAGCTGGTGTCCTAGATTTCAAAAGGATTTGGGGATGTAATGGTGAAATTAATGGAGTTCTATCATAATAACAGTCACCACAGTGCAATTGATATGGCTCCTTTTGAAGCTTTGTATGGAAAGAAGTGTAGCTCCCCGGTTTATTGGGATGAATTCGGTGGGAGGACCATCACCGAACATGAATGACTCGAGAAGACATTAGGAAGCACGAGAGTCACTCGAGAAAGACTCAAGTCGGCTCAGGACCGCAATAAAAGTTGGGTTGATTATAAACGAAGGCCTTTGGAGTTTAACGTAGGTGAAAAGGTTTATTTAAAAGTATCACCTACGAAGGGTATTGTGAGATTTGGAATCAAAAGCAGGTTAAGCTCGTTTTATTGTACGAAATACTTGAGAAAGTGGGAGCCTTGGCATATAGGTTAGCGTTACCTCCAGTGTTGGCGCAAGTTCACAATGTCTTTCACGTGTCGCAACTAAGGAAGTACATGACGGATCCAAGTCATGTACTTGAAGCTCAACCTTTGGAACTTAAGGACGATGTTACATACGAGGAGATACCCGTGAAAATTGTAGACCGGAAGGATCAAGTGTTGAGGAAACGAGTAATCCCTTATGTGAAGGTTCAGTGGAGCAATCACACGGAACGTGAGGCCACTTGGGAACTCGAAGAACAGATGCGAGAGAAGTATCCTCAACTCTTTGACTAAGGTACGTAAGTTTCGAGGACGAAACTTTTTGTAAGGGGGGTGGAATGTCATATCCCGCAAATTTTTATTCTGGCTTTTAATAATTAGAAAAACAATTTAAAATGTAATTTCAATAAAGGTATAGGTCATGAAGTTTAATTAGACAAAACTTAAGGGGAGAAATATACAAAAAAGGGGAAATGAGGGAACTTGGCCAAATACCAAAAGTTGCCCAACTGCCTATGGGGGAAGTTATACAACAATTGTATAACCTCCCCATTATTCAGCTGTTGGTTAGCATACCAAAAGAGAGGAGAAAACGGCTACAGGAAAAAGAGAAGAAAGAAGAGAGGAAAAGAGAGAAAAGAGAAGAAGAAGAGAAGAAGGAAAAAGGAAGGAAGAAGGCCAATCTAGGTTCAATCTTTCCCAAGATTCTGCAGTAAATGCGTAAGGCTGACAAGAAACAAAGGCAAGTAATCTTTCTATATGCTTTACGCAAATTTTGATACATTAGGCCCTATGTTCTTACAAAGAGAAAACTTGGATCACACATTAGTAGTTTTGATTTGTCTATGTTAAATGTTTTACTATACATGTAATTGTTGTTGATGATTGTGTAAAGTCTTGTTCTTTGGGCCATATTTCTGAAAGTAGTTATGTGTGCTTGGTTGTTTGTCAAGCATGCCCATGAAAGTGTATATTTGATGTGCTTATTGTCTTGTTCTATTCTCATGTTGATTGTCTACACTTAGACATTTGGGAGTAAGTGCAGGGAATTGAAGGATGAGTGATGGCATTGTTGTAGACTTGTTGTGTTGGGAATGTTGATGATATCTTTTGAAGGTTGTGAATGATTGAAGTTTAAGAGGGGATATTGTTAGACATAACTAAGTATCAATTCATGATTAGATGTGTGTTAAGTATGATGAATCTAGATGGTAAGATGGACCTTGAGAGGTTAAACATGAAAGGGTTGAAGGAGGAGGATGATGGGAGGAAGTTACTGCAGTTTGGCATCGTCAGAACACTTCGAACGCCTACATTAGGTGCTTCAAGTCACATTAGGCGCCTAATGTAGCGTTCAATGTGTCCTGAAGCTTTCCCGTACAGAAAAACTGCAGTTTAGAACCGTCAGAACACTTCGAACACCTACATTAGGCGCTCTATGTCACATTAGGCGCCTAATGTAGCGTTCAATGTCACATTAGGCGCTTCATGTAGGCGTTCAATGTCTACGGAACATCCCCGAACACTTCGAACGCCTAGTATAGGCGCTCTATGTCACTTTAGGTGCCTCATGTGGTGTTCCAAGTATACTGGAAGTCTTTTTTACCCTTTTAGGCGCCCTATGTAAGTGTAGCAACTTTATACACTTCCTTTGAACATAAAATGCAAGGGTATTTGAGGTGTAATTGAGGAATAGATGGTAAGATTGACTATGTAAGAATAAGATTGAATCCCAAGTGTTAGTGAGACGAACGGACTTGGAAAGATACAAACAGGGAGTGTTTGAGGTGCAAGACCGTATACTTGATATGTAAGATGTGTGTGTGAGATACCTTTATTATCTTCCATTGCTCATAAATTACAAAGTGTTTTGAAAGTGTGCTAGAGTTGTAAACATTAAGTGTGAATGAGTAGGGTTAAGTATGAATTCGAAGTGGATTCGTGATACGAAAGGGCATGAAGTGGTATGAATGATGTGTATTTGAGTTGTAAACGTTAAGTGTGAATGAGTAAAGTTAGGTATGAATCCAAAGTGAGTTAGCAATATGAAAGAGCACAAAATGGTACGAAAAGGGTGTGTTTGAGAAAGTATGAACGAGCAAGGTTAAGTGTGAACTCGATATGAT
This sequence comes from Eustoma russellianum, assembly GCA_036186865.1. NCBI lineage: Eukaryota > Viridiplantae > Streptophyta > Magnoliopsida > Gentianales > Gentianaceae > Eustoma > Eustoma russellianum. The sequence goes on from AP025044.1 coordinate 41,245,312, forward strand.
TTCGTAATACGAAGGGACATGAAATGATACGAGCAGGATGTGATAGAGGTTCAGGACTTTGTACTTGATATGTAAAGTGTGTGTGCATGTTTACACGTTTGATATGATGTTACATGAGCATTCTGCATCATGACATGGGCACTTGCATTTGATTTGAGAATTGCTTTGCGAAAGAACATGTGTTCACAAGAAAAGTTTGAAGTTTTCGAAAGACAAGATGGCTGCTGGTTGATCGCAAGGTATAAAAGTCACGCCTGCGAAAGCAGGGTATAAAAGCGTGATCTGTGAATCAACAGCAGGGTATAAAGTATTTTATGGGGCCGTGGACCTATCAGCACGGAAAATAAAGTTATTTTATGGGGCCGTGGACCTATCAGCACGGAAAATGAAGTTATTTTATGGGGCCGTGGACCTTTCAGCACGGATATATGATATATGTAATGGGGCCGTGGACCTTTCAGCACGGATATATGATATATGTAATGGGGCCGTGGACCTTTCAGCACGGGGTATAAAGTTATATGTTATGGGGCCGTGGACCTTTCAGCACGGGGTATAAAGTTCTGTTTGCTGTGGACTGATCACCCACAGGGTATAAAGTTATGCTACGCGAAGAATATGATATGTAAAGTGATGAAATGTTTTGTGAAATGACATGCATGACATGTTTATGAAAGAAGACATATGCATGGGTGTTGTGTGTGATTTTAAGGAAGTACATGCATCATGATACACGAAGCATAAGACTTGATATGCAAGAAATGTGGTTAGTTTATGATTTGCTTATGTGATACGTTGTTTTAGTATATGTTGTTCTCGTATCCGTGTATCTTATATGTGCTTTATCTATTTTGAGTAATTCGTATTAAGATGCTATTTGTTAACCCGAGCACCTTATTTTTGGGCAATGATTTATACACCGGTGACTCGTCGTGTGTGATTCCGTAAGGTGCATAGACGGGTTACTTGCTGGCGATAATTTTGCTAAGAACAGTTACTCTATTCCTTTTCAGGTGAGCCTGGATATGAGTTGATATTTATCGAAGACGACGGCGAGTGGGCTCAATGGGATGATGGACATGGGAATAGATAGATGGTTGCTTACTTTCTTTATGTTGGAAAACTCGATGTTTATTATGCTGTACTGGAGGATAGGTTAGACAGTTGTCTGAACACCCTTTTAGTTCCGCTGTACTTTCTGGTTGTATTAATGATGATAAAGTTTTTAAAATTTTATGACGTTTCCGCTGACTTATCATATGTCATAGATGATGTGCACTTGATCCGCTTTGACGCTTCGTAGTTCTCATAGTAGACTACGGCGGGTGCACAGG
>AP025044.1:41267409-41289089 GCA_036186865.1 Eustoma russellianum
GGTTCACACTAATCACACAACACAAAAACACCTTACCACAGGGTTGATGGAGTTATACACCAACTCCAACCCTTTACAAACCTTGTATGTGAATACAATGCACACGAACACCACCACCTTGCAAGTCTAAGATTGATCACACCTTGATCAATCTTTTACAAAGATAAAAGAATATGTGGTGATCTAGATGAAGTCTATTCAAGTATATGAATGTAAGTACAATAGGCTTTTAGGAAGAAGAAAGAAAGAGAGTGTAGAAGGAGAGGGCTAGACGTTTTTGATCTTTCAAAATTGCAAGACTTGTTCTTGTTTTGCTCTTCTTCCTTCTTTTTATCATTATGGCCGCCCCCTATGCTCTTCTTTCCTTCTTGAAAATTATCTTCTAAGTCCTTTTAAGAGTATATGGAATCATTGTGACATGTCTTTACTTACTTGGCATCTTCTCATTGGATGATCATTAAGCTCTTGCTTACTTGGCACTCATTGATTGGTTGGATGTTGTCATCTCTTGATGACTAGACAAATCTGAGAATAACACTTAAAACATGTGCCAAAATCATCATAAAATAGTTACCATAACTCCTAAAATTATCACCCAAAATTAGCAAGATAATTTTCTAGAATGGTATGCAAAAATCGGCCATAATGAGTCTTGCACATGCCGAAATTTCAGCATGTGTAACATTCACCTCTTATTCAAAATATTGCCTATTTTACATTGATTTAATTCAAGAATTCAATCGTCATTTAGTGCAAGACATCTTTATCAAATTTTGGAATAAAAATTAGACACCCATGAGGCCTAAAATTCCGTCACTATACATTACACACATGCTGAAATTTTCAACATGTGTGATATTCAACAATGTCACCACTTTAATTCCATAACTTATTCAAAATACTTCCAAATTATCTTCCAATCAATCCACCTTAATCAAGACACAAAATATGACTCATAATTGTGTTAAAATCGGCCAGCCATTATGCACATGCTGAAATTTTCAGCATGTGTTACAAATGAGACATAAGTTTGAAATGTTACCTTGTGTAGCTCCTTCCTTTATGTCATCAACATTGTATGCTTCATTCTTGACCAATCAATATGCCAACTAGGCTCCACATATGCTCCAAAAATCTGGTTTGGCGTGTGACATAGAGTTGTGCATGTGCTGAATTTTCTTTTTGCAAACTTTGTAAAATAGTGCACATTTAATAATACACACATGGTATATTCCAATCAGCCCTTAATTAAATTTTCTAGAACACTTTGAGATGTATAAAATATGTAAAAAGTGTCTAGATACATGTTGTATGATGTGCCAAAAACGTTCCATGTGTCGTGTACGTAGAAAACCGATTTTTCGATGTTTATTGATTACCCGATTTTTCTCTAATTAAATTCCAACTTTTTGCACATGTTATATATATTATGTTACACATAATATACATAAATTAAACTTTAATATTCAGATCATAAGGCTGACTAAAGTGGCGCCTAGACATGTGACAAAATTGAAATTGGAATCTCCACAATTTGGCCTTAATGTGGGGTGATTTGTGTGTGCCAACATGGAATGATTTTATGGCTGCACATACCATGTAAGACACGAAATTTATGGTTATTTTTGAAGTGTAGGGTCTGGCCATCCATTTATGGCAAGTACGTGACACGTTGGCAAAGTTTCAGTATTCGTCCGATACGACAATTTTTGGTTTAGAACCTTTTAACGTATCGTATTTAATTTGTCATCACCATGACTTATATCATATGATATAAGACCTGAATATACTCATAAATATGAGTTAAGTATGGTGGTGTGACGTTAACGTACCTACGTAAAATATATAACGTGTCGGTAATACGTTGGAATAAATGTGTACGTGCCTTTTTCAAAAAATTTGAATATATATATATACATATATATAAATGGCGTGTATATATATGTGTGGGGTGGAGAGTGGAAGACTTTTCTTTCTTCACCTTGTTGCCTTTGTGCATTGTCCAAATATTGTTTCCTTTAATGAACTACTTAGTTTAATTAACTAAGTACTTCACTTAATGAACTAGTTTAGTTCATTAATGGTGGCACCTGAAAATAGTTCAAACACAACAAATGTGTTCCATTTGATGTAAGCTTTAAAGCTTCATGGCTCGTTAGTACGGCAACATTATATATGAACTATATAAGGCAAGTAATATGCAATATGTCATGCATTTCTTTGTAACACGTTTAAATCATTTATTTTGAAATCACTCAAACCCCTTTTTCTCTACATTTCCATGTCCATATATCTATGTAGGAAAATAAACACATTGTTGGTACATTTACATTACACATGGCCAAATGACCTCTCATTTAGCCTATTAATATATTATTGCCAGGGCATAAACTTCATGATGTGATGACACATGGCATGCCCACATTTTTCTTATGCACTTCACTTCAAGAACATACATTAAACTTATGATTTTATATCTTTTAAACACATGCTTGTTGGTTTCCATCAAAATAATAATTTGAAAGACCACAATTATGATGATGAGCACAATGATAATTTCATGCACAAATAAAGGTTGATGGGAACCATTATAATATGCTTTCTTGAACCATGATCATCAAGATTACACTCTATTAAGAGGATGAATGATCAAGGTCAAGATAGTGGCTAAAACAGCCCTCAACTAGATTTGTATGTATGTATATTAGGCATGATGATCATCAAGATATCGAGAAAAAGGGTTTAAGTGATTTACAAATGCATGATTCAAATGTTACGTACTTATGAAATGCATGAATAAATTGTTACTTGACACGCTTATGTGATAAACATGCTTTACATGCTTAAATATATTATTGCATACTAACGAGCCATGAAGCATTAAAGCTTACGTAATATGGCAAACGTTTGTTGTTTTTATACTATTTTCAGGTGTCATAATTAATGAACTAAACTAGTTCATTATGTGAAGTGCTTATGTTAATGAACTAACTAGTTCATTAAATGAAGACACATTTGGAGAGAGCTATATGGCAACAAATTTGAAATAGAAAGTCTCCTCGTCCTACTCATTTAACACGCCAATTATATATATATAATATATATATCCATATTTCTTTTAAAAGGCATTATATGCTTATATTCCGACGTACCACCGGCACGTCACATATATTATAAACATATGTCGACGTCACACCACTATATACACCTCATATTTGCGAGTATATTCAGATCTTATATCATTTGTTATAAATCATGGTGACGTCAAAATTATAACGACATGTTACAATGTCATAAACCAAAAATCGTCGTATCTAGTGACTACCGAAACTTCACCGACATGTCACGTACTTGCCATACAAAGATGACGGCCTATATAAATCAAAATTACTCACAAATTTTGTGGCTCATATGTTACAAACAGCCACTTAGTCATACCATGTTGGCACACACAAATCACCCACAATTTAGCCTAGATTTGTGGAGAATTCAAACTCAATTTTATTTTTTGCACATGGGCGTTTTATACTCAGACACTATAGATGAATATACAACTCATTTTATGTATAGTATGTGTGATATAATATATATTACATGTGCAAGAAGTTTGAAATTAATCAGAGAAAAATCGCGTAATCGACGAAAGTCAAAAATTCTGTTTTCTACAAACGTACACACATGGAATGTTTTTGGTATAGATTTAACATGTATCTAGAAACCTTTTACACATTCAATACATGTTAAAGTATTCTAGAAAATTCAAAATAAGGCTGATTATAATTTATCATATATGTGTAAATATTGTGCATTATTTGACAAAGCTTGCCAAAATAAAATTTCAGCACATGTGCAGCCTCTCATACATGCCTACTATATCCATATTGGAGCCAAGGTGGAGCTTATTTGGTACTTCAATTGGTGGAGGATATTCCACACAACGTTGATGACATTGAAGAGGGCACCACATAAGGAAAGGATTCAAAAGAAAACACATGCTGAAAATTTTAGCACTTGTTATAGTGGGCGATTTTGTGCCTTGAATTGCCTTCAATTTGTCTTCCAAAATTGAAGGCGGATTATGTTGAGAAAAAGTGTTTGAATGATTTACAAATGCATGATTTAAATGGTACGAGTTACGAAATGCATGACAAAATTATTATTTGACACGGTTATGTGATATACATGCTTCATATGTTTATATATATTGTTTCCATACTAACAAGCCATGAAGCGTTAAAGCTTTCATCATATGGAAAGCATTTGTTGTCATTTTACTATTTTTAGGTGTTAGAATTAATGAGCTAAACTAGTTCATTAAGTGAAGTGCTTAAGTTAATGAACTAACTAGTTCATTAAATGGAGATATATTTGGACAAAGCTTTATGGCAACAAATTTGGAAATGCAAAGTCTCCTCCCTATCCTTCTTCACACACCATAATATGTATTATACATATATTCATATTTTTATTAAAAAGGCACAATACACATATATTTCGGCGTACTACCGACATGTTATATATATCACAAACGTACGTCAACGTCACACCACAATATACACCTCATATTTATGAGTATATTCAGGTCTCATATCATATGATATAAGTCATGGTAATGAAAAAATTATAACGACACATTACAAGGTCATAAACTGAAAATTATCGTATCGGGTGACTACCGAAACTACCCCGACGTGTCACGTACTTGCCATATAAAGATGGCCAACCCATATACATCAAAAATACCCAAAAATTTCGTGGCTCACATGTTCAAATCATTCACTAGATCATTCCATGTTGGCACACACAAATCACCCACTATTTAGGCTAAAATTATAGAGATTTCAAATTCAAATTCTTTTAAGCACATGAGGCGCCTTATCCACCAGTCATATGAGCTGAATATCTACCTCATTTTATGATTATTATGTGTGACATAACATATATGACATGTGCAAAAATTTTGAATTTAATCAGAGAAAAATCGCGTAATGGACGAAAGTCAAAAATTCGGTTTTCTACGAACACAACACATGGAACGTTTTTCGGCATGAGATGTAACATGTATCTAGACACTTTTTACACATTCAAGACATGTTAAAGTTCTTTAGAAAATTCAAATTAGGGCTGATTGGAAGTTACCATATATGTGTAGATATTATGCATTATTTGACAAAGCTTACAAAAATGAAATTCACCATATGGCCAAGTCATTCCAGACGCCATTTTCAGCTATGGCGAAGCCTAGGTGGAGCTTAGTTGGCATCTTAATTGATGGAGAATATGCCACACAAGGTTAGTGACATAAAAGAGGAGACTACACAAGGTAACAATTCAAAAGATTTCAAACTACAACACAAGCCGAAAATTTTCAGCACATGTGCACTAGTGGCCAATTTTTTGGATGGAATTGTCTACATTTGTATCCCAAAATTCAAGGGATTGATATGTGGTAGTATGGCAATATTTTGACTATTTTTGAGCACATATCTTGTAAGGTTTTTTTCAGATTTTTACAGCTCATTAAAGATGCCAAGTTGGACCAATCATCAAGTGACAAGTAAGCAAGGTCAAGTCATCCTTCCAATCATAGTGTGCCAAGTAAGCAAGATGGTGTCATCTCTACACAAGGCAATCTTCCAAGGTGATTAAAGAGAATTCTCAAGAAAGGAAGAGGCCCTAAGGGGCGGCCAAGCTTGCATAAAACAAGAGAAGCAGTGCAAACAAGGCTAAGACAACTCTCACATTTCTCTCAAGTGCAAAAGATCTACGACTCTCTTCTTCTACCTTTATTTCTTCTTCTTCCTCTCTCAAGCCTATTGTTCATATATTTTAAATATTGTATAGGGATTGAATATACCACCCACAATTATTCATTTTTGTAAAAGGTTTATTAAGATGTGATCAAACCTTTATCCAATCGGTGGTAGTGTTCGTGATTCGTTTGCTCGATTGTATTGTTTGTAAAAGGGTGGGTTAGTGTGTAACTCCAGTCACCTTGTGGTAAGGTGTATATTGTGTTTAGTGATAACCATGGAAGGTGTCCTCGAAGACTGGAGTAAGTTGATTTAACCGAACCAGTATAAAATCCTTGGTGTCTTTACTTCACTGCTCATTACTTTCAGTTTCCAGCATTCTGCATCAATCTCATTGCAAAGTTAAAAATATCAAACGAATTTCAAGGATCATAAAAGTTTGTAAAACATATCCACCCCTCCTAGTTTTCATTTGGCGTAAGTTTCAACTCATTTGGATAAGTATAAGGCAGTCAAACATGAATAGTTTTGAGACTAGTGCAATCTGATTTTCAGAGTTGCAAAGGCTGAGAACATCAACATGATTGACATACTTCCCAAAGGAATTTTTAGAGAACATCAACATGATTGACATACTTCCCAAAGGAATTTTCAAAAACTGTTTCAACCCATTAAAATACATACCTTGAAGGTTTTCAGACCATTCGGAGTCACCAATAAATCGGAATAAAATTTTCAAGTCGGAGTACTGTTTCTGGCAGATTTGTGCAATCTGACCAAAAACGTATTTTCAAGGGGTTAGGATTGGAATTTTAATTTGAAGTTTTTATGAGATACTCAAAACATCTGAAAGTAGATTCTCACCGAATTCCAAAATTTTTAAGGTCTGTAGCTAGGTCTTTTAATTATTTCAAATCAGGATCTGAAAATAGAAACGGTTTTCAGAAGTGAGGTTTTTGGTTCAAATGTTTTTTAAAACCAAATTTTTTCCACCCACTATTCAACCCCCCTTCTAGTGGCGCTATACAGGTCCTACAGATTAATGTGTGATTGTATGGTAATGATTTGACTAGAATTTTAGCACATGCTTTCTGTTTTTTAAGAATTTATAGCTCATTACAAGGGTGCCAAGGTGGACCAATCCAAAAGTGACAACTAAGCAAGGTCAAGTCATCCTTCCAATCATATTGCACCAAGTAAGAAAGATTGTGTCATCTTCTACACAAGACAATCTTCCAAGTAAATTAAAGACAATTCTCAAGGTAGGAAGAAAGCCCTAGGGGGCGGCCAAAAGGAAATAAAAAGGAGAAGATAATGCAAGACAAGGCCAAGCAAGAATTAATATTCTATCAAGTGCAAAAAGCTAGACTACTCTCTTCTTCTTCTTTTCTTTCTCTTCTTCTGTCTCAAGCCTATCATTCATATATTTCATATATTATATAGTCTTTGATTTATACCACCTATACACATTCATTTCTTGTAAATGGTTGATCAAGGTGTGATCAAACCTTAATTCTATCGGTGGTGGTGTTCATAATTAGTTTGTTTGATTGTTTTGATTGTAAAAGGGTGAAGTTGATGTTTAACTCCAGTCAACCTTGTGGTAAGGTGTTTTTGTATTTAGTGATAACTGAGGAAGGTGTCCTCGAAGACTGGAGTAGGTTGTTTTAACCGAACTAGTATAAAATTCTTGGTGTTCTTACTTTTCAGCACTTTACTTTCAGTTTTCAGTTTTCTGTATCGATTTCATTGCAACAGTAAAAATAGTAAACAATTTTCAAAAATCATAAAATTTTTCATAAACATAGCTACTCATCCTAGTTTTCATTTGGCGTAAGTTTCACCTCATTTGGATAAGTATAGTTTAGTCAAACGTTAATAGTTCTGAGGCGAGTGCAATCTAATTTACATATTTGCAAAGGTTGAGAACATCAATGTGGTTGACTTACTTCCCAAAACAATTTTCAAAAACTATTTCAACCCATTCAAATACATATCTTGAGGGTCTTATCATAAAATTTTCAGACCTTTTAGAGTTCCCAATTAATAGGAATAAAATTTTCAATTCGTAGTACAATTTCTGGAAGATTTGCACAATCTGACATAAAACGTATTTTCAAGGGGTTAGGCTTGAAGTTTCAATTCGAAATTTTCGTGAGTCACTCATAACATCTGATAGTACATCCTCACCAAAATTCATAATTTTTGGAGGTCTAAAACTAGGTCATTCAAATAATTAAAATCAGGATCTAAAAACAGAAACTGTTTTCAAAAGTGAGTAATTCTGGCAAAAAGCTTTTAAAAATCAAATTTTCCGCACTCACTATTCAACCCTCCCTCCTTCTAGTGGTGCTATACAGGTCCTACAAGTGGTATCAGAGTGCAGGCACACTCACAACTAGAAAATATAACAATCTTTGTGAGATAGCATCCACTAGCCAGAAAACCGAACAAGAAGTTATGTCAAGCCAAAGACCTCTACCTTTTGATAATGAGGTAAATTCCAATTCTGATTCCGATTTTGAACCATTGTATCATGATTTGTATGTTCAATATCTTGAATTACATAAGTTTGCTAAGGCTCTTGCAAAAGAAAAGAAACGTTTAATTGAAGACAAGAAATTGTTAGAATCTTCTAACACGAATCTTGTATCTCAATTAAACGATTCAAAAGAAGAGTCGTCTTGCATGAAAAATTCATTAAAATCTGAGATTTCCTCTTCAACATCTGAGAACATCGAGATGAAAACCGAGATTTTAAATTTGAAATCAAGAAATGCATATTTAGAAAAGACGGTAAAACAGTTCTGTCCATCCTCCGCTGCACTCACGGGTAAGGAACCCTAGGTTCGTCATCGATCCGCTCAACTTCGTCTTCTGCAACCTCTGGGAGGAAAAATAAGGGTGAGTGACAACGTCACCAGCAAGTATACTATAATAATCAGGGATTAAGTGGAAAGTGTGAACAAGAACCGAACGCCCAAAATTTTTGGTTTAGAAGCATACCTGTCTTCCGTCTGATCCTCGATAGAAATCATCACTTAACAAAGCAAGATCGTTTCTTAAATAAAATTTGTTACTTAAAACAGAATGTATCATCAAAGGACTGCAACTTATATTAGTGAATGACATAACAAGAGTCATTACTTAAGGACTACAAGATCATCATAACTCAGACAACATGTGTTCCTTCATGAATGCAACATGCATGCATATGTGTGTAATGCATCAAAAAGGAAATAAAATATGATCTTTTCATGCTTTTCTTTCAAATCATCATCGTTGTAAAACAATAGAGTGTTCAGATCTATATCCCGGATCAGAGGCGGTAACGTCATCTTCTTCTTGTCGGGTCTATTGTATCCGGGCCCGCACGGCCTACTGTTTCTTCTCGTCGGGTATATTATATCCGGGCCCGCATGGCCTACTGTTTCTTCTCGCCGGGTCTATTATATATGGGCCCGCACGGCCTACTGTCAGATCACTTAACCCTGATCTGGTGGGTTCATACTGGCCAAGTTCATACTCACACACGGTACCGGTGGGGAATCATTCTTTTTCAAAAATCATCTTTTGAAAACGCTTTTCATCATTCTTTCTCATAAAAGACATGCTGTAAATCATGTTCGTGACAATAATGCAATGCATGACATGTAACATGCAACTATGGCATAATGCGTGACATGAATAAATGCATACATCTCATCGCTACACTAGAAAATTTCCAGCTTAGTGGCGTCCACTTCTCCTTAGTGATTCCCTACTCAAATAAACATTCTAGGACAATTGGTTGGCATGTACTCCTTCATAAACGGCATAAATGATTACCATGCGAGTTTTATAGAATTACGATGTCGATAAGTGTATCGTTTGTTCTTTTTCATAAAGCGGTGCAACCTAAATTCTGAAATGACCAGTTTTACTATAAAATTCATTGTGACCTATCCTTTAATCTTTTTCAGAAAATTCCAACTCTCCAGCTTACTAAACTCATAGGGCTAGCATCCTTCCAAGATTGGGCCCAAATGTGCTTTCCTAAGGTCCAATCTCAGATCATGCAACATGCAACATAAATTCTGCCAATCCAGCGTATTCCAGTCTGACACATTTTGCTAGAAAATTTATTAAAAATAAACCATGAATTATTTTGACAAAATTCCAACTTTCTCCTTTACTTTATTCATAAGGTTAGTGTCATACCGAAAATTAGTTAATTTGCATGCCTCTAAGGTCCATTTCTAGGCTAATAAATATGTTACTTAATTTCTGTCCAGGACAACAATTCCAGCAGGACCAATCTTACTAGAAAATTTATTAAAAATAAATCATAGCTCCTTTTAATGAAATTCCAACTCTCACATCTAGTATCCACATAAAACTAGTAGCATACCAAAAATCAACAGATTTGAAGGTTCCTAAGGTCCCTTTTCTGGTCTCACAACACCGTCCAAGTTTCTGTCCAATTCCAGAAATTTTTCTAGTGGTCATATGTTCTTTCTAAGTGTCCACATTTTACGTTTCTTGTCACAAACACCTAGTAACAATTGTGGGTGCACACGCACCCTTCAATCAACAGCCCCATTTTTGGTGAATGCAAGGAAATAATGAATCTAAGAGCATGTTATGCGCAACACACAACAAGACCATAGACTTATCTTCATTTCCTACTAAGTTATCATTTCCATGCAATAATCACACTCATTCCCCTTCACCCCTCCCACCGTGGTCCTTCCTTATAGAAAAAGGGAGAGTCTTTAACTTGTTCTTCCTAGATTAACTCATAACATGTCATATTACCCCCAAAGATTACACCTTTGGAACAGGACTTCGCAACTACACTCCAAATGGCTTGGCCGAAAGTTTTGGCCTTCAAACTTAGCATAATACAACATAGATTAGATCTTAAGCATTTCTAGCCATTAATGCACACACTTTCACATTCAAGCCACAAAGAGTATAGTGTACTTGCCTTCTTTGCTTACTCTTCTTAGAGAGGTGTAGAAAAGTTGAAATCTTTCTCTTCCCTATGCAAGCATTCCCACGGTGGTGGAGGGAAAGAAAGGAGCATGGTTAGTCTATATCTTTAACTCAATATTATCTAAGAAAAGGAGTTAAATGGCCTACCAAAAAGGAGCTTGAGTAGTATCCAAGCTTCTCTAAGCGAGAGTCCTTGAAGGCTTGAGATCCTTAAGCCTAGTGACCATTGAAGGTCACGGTTTAGGGGCAAGAGAGATGAGTGAGTCTTCAAACTAAGTAAAATGCAAAAGTTTTCCTTGAATAGTTGAGCGTGTACTTACCTATGTTCTCTTGAGCTTGTATGAACCTTAATCCCGTTGGTATGTACTTAGGCCGAATGGCTTATGGGGAAGGAAGAGAGGAGGGCTTCTTGTTTTGGTGTAAGAGGATGGAAACTAGGGTTTCTCTTTGGAGGGAACTTTTCTTGGCTACTTGGTTGTAGCCGTTGGGATGGGGGGGTTTTCCAAATTAATTTTCCTAACCTTGGTTACTTTTTAGTTAACCAAGGTTACTTTATTTCTAACCTTGGTTACTTTATGCTGACCATAGTTACTTTTTGTTAACCTTGGTTAGTTAAGCATGGTTAGGTTACTATTAAATAGGATAGGTAGATGGCTTCTTAATTGGCCTCCCCCTCCCCTTAAGTATCCGCCGGTTGGGGGTCTTTAATGCCCCCAACCATGCCTAATTCAAATTTCTATCTTCCTTTATTTTTGTTTATTTAATATATTCCCTTAACTATTCATTTGTTTATAATCACAAGATAAGAAAACGTGGTGTGCCTTCCTTGGGCTTGTTGGCCGAAACTTATAAGACCTTGGGCGAAAATTTGGGTCCTTTCTCATGGTCCCACATTCACTCTCAAGTACTATATTCATATTGCCATTATCCGAAATGAAATTCACAGTAGTAGTCATCGATCGTAACTAATATAAATCACAAATAAAGGATCCCATATTGGGTTACAACATCCTCCCCCCTTATTATAAGTTTCATCCACGAAACTTGAAAGTGCTTAATCAAAGAGGTGAGGTACAAGTTCTTTATTTGTTTTTCCATTTCCCAGGTAGACTCATCTGCGGAATGATTCTTCCATTGCACTTTGACCATTGGTATTGCTCGTTTCCTTAATACCTTTTCTTTACGATCAACTATTTTCTTCGGTTCCTCCTCATATGTCGTATCGGCTTCTAGTTTCAAAGGTTGGTCCTTTACTACATGGCTAGGATCGTGTACATATCGTCGCAGTTGAGATACATGAAACACGTCATGTATTTGAGATAGGGTGGGCGGTAGAGCGAGTCGATAAGCCACTTCTCCAATCCTTTCAAGAACCTTGTATGGCCCAATAAATCTTGGGCTCAACTTCCCTTTAATACCAAATCTTTTAACTCCTTTCATTGGCGACACTTTTAGAAAGACTTTTTCCCCAACTTGAAATTCTAAAGGTCGCCGCTTTTCATCTGCCCAAACCTTGCTTCTGTCTTGGGCCGCTTGTAACTTTTGTTTTATGACGTTTATTTTTTCTCGAGTCTGCTCTACTAGGTCGGGTCTAGTGAGAATCCTGTCTCCTATTTCATCCCTGTAGAGAGGAGAACGGCATTTTCTTCCATAGAGTGCTTCGTATGGGGCCATCCCTATGGATCGATGGTAACTGTTGTTATAAGAAAATTCTACTAGCTTGAGGCTTCGATCCCAGCTTCCCCCAAAGTCAAGTGTGCAAGATCGCAACATGTCTTCCAGTGTCTGAATGGTTCTTTCTGATTGACCATCCGTTTGGGGATGAAATGCCGAGCTCATGTGAATCTCAGTGCCCATTGTTTTCTGAAAAGCTGTCCAGAATCGTGATGTGAAATGAGGATCGCGGTCACATACGATACTTAGAGGTATTCCATGAAGACTCACGATCTGTTCCAGGTACATCGTAGTCAATTTCTCCATTGGAGCCTTGATGGTCATGGCCATGAAATGAGCGGACTTGGTCAGACGATCAACAACCACCCAAATGGCATCGTAACCTCTTCTCGTTCTAGGTAGGTCGGTAACAAAATCCATCGTAATGTGGTCCCACTTCCATTCAGGAACATCAAGAGGTTGTAGCAATCCAGCGGGTTTCTGATGTTTTGCCTTCACTTTTTGGCAAACGAAGCATTTCTCCACAAATTCCGCAATCTGTCTTTTCATGCCACTCCACCAGAATCGTTGTTTCAGATCTTGGTACATTTTATTTGCTCCAGGGTGGATAGATAACCGAGAGTTGTGAGCTTCCTTAAGAACTTCATTCAGTATGTCTTCGTCGTTGGGCACACACAATCTCTCCCGAAACCACAAACTGTTGTCGTTTCGAACCTTAAATTCTTTGGTTGGTTGCATTCGTATCCGATCCTTCATCCTCCTTAAGGTCTCATCCTTTTCCTGCCCTTCTTTAATTTTGTCTATCAGTGAAGGAATTATCACCAACTTTGCGAGCATGCCTTCAATTGATTCAACCTCTTCTAGATCAAACTCTTCCATGTCACGTTGTAAAGGTGGTTGGCGTGGATGACTTGTTTTTCTGCTTAATGCATCTGCTACCTTGTTAGCTTTCCCCGGATGATACTGAATTAATAGGTCGTAGTCCTTCATTAATTCTAGCCATCTTCGTTGTCGCATGTTCAGTTCTTTTTGGGTGAATAAATACTTGAGGCTTTTGTGGTCTGTGAAAATTTCGCACCTTTCGCCGTATAGATAGTGCCTCCATATTTTCAGTGCAAAGACCACAACTGCTAACTAGAGGTCATGTAGAAGGTAGTTTTGTTCAAAGGGTTTCAATTGTCGGGATGCATATGCAATCACTCGATCTTTTGCATTAGCACACATCCCAACCCGTTCTTAGAGGCATCACTATATACAACAAAGTTTTCTCCAGCGATGGGTTGTGCTAAGACTGGGGCTGAGGTCAGTTTCTTCTTTAATTCAGTAAAGCTATTTTCACAATTTGAGGTCCATTCGAATTTGGTTTTCTTCTGGGTCAACCGGGTCAGAGGCATAGCGATTCGAGAGAATCCTTCCACGAACTTTCGATAGTAACCGGCTAGACCGAGAAAACTTCGTACTTCAGTAACAGTTGTCGGTCTGGGCCACTCCATGATCGCCTCGATTTTCTTGGGATCTACGGATATACCCTCCTCGGATATCACATGCCCCAGAAATGCTACACTTCGTAGCCAGAATTCGCACTTACTAAATTTCGCGTATAGTTGTTTCCTTCGTAGAATGTCCAGAGCATTCCTTAAATGGGCTGCGTGGGTCTCTTCATCCGGTGAATATATCAAAATATCGTCAATGAAGGCCACGATGAATTTGTCTAGTTGGTCTTGAAAAACTCGGTTCATTAGATCCATGAATGCTGCAGGGGCATTGGTCAGTCCGAACGGCATTACTCGAAATTCATAATGTCCATAACGGGTCCTGAATGCAGTTTTCTGGACGTCTTCAGCCTTGATCCTTAACTGGAAGTATCCTGAGCGAAGATCAATTTTATTGAAAATCCTTGCCCCCCGAAGCTGATCGAACAAGTCGTCGATCCTTGGCAAAGGGTACTTATTCTTTATGGTGATCTTGTTGATCTCCCTATAGTCAACACATAACCGCATACTTCCGTCCTTCTTTTTAACGAACAGTACAGGAGCTCCCCAAGGTGAAACACTTGGGCGGATCAGTTTCTTCTCCAATAATTCATGTAACTGCTCCTTCAGCTCCTTTAGTTCCGTAGGGGCCATTCTGTAATGAGCCTTAGATATTGGTTAAGCTCCCGGAACCAGATTGATCTCAAAAGATATCTCTCGTTCTTGAGGAAGGCTTGGCAATTCCTCAGGAAAGACATCCGGATACTCTTGGACTACTGGTACTTGGGTCAGGTCTGAGGGGGCTTGATCAGTGTTTATGGCATAAACAAGATATCCTTCATGTCCTTTCTTTAGTTCTTTACTAGCGCGGATCGCATTTACATAAATGTTCTTAGGACTCTTTTGTAACTTTGATCCTCCTTGAAAGGTTACGTTTCTACATGCGGGGTCCTTAAAAATAACTTTTTTTTCCTTACAATCGATGTTGGCATGATTCTTGGAAAGCCAGTCCATCCCAAGAATTACATTGAAGTCCATCATAGGTATGGAAATCAAATCAGTGTCAAACCGAAGATTATCGAATTCAAGTTCACAATTTTTAAATACATGGTGAGCTACAAGCATCTGTCCCCCAGTTGCCTGAATTCTGTAAGGTGCGTCACTGTAGGTTGGGTTTTTCTCAATATTCTTTGCAAATCTCTTTGATATGAAGGAGTGGCTAGCGCCACTATCAAATAGCACGTTGGCAGGTATTGAACACACTAGTATAGCTCCTGAATCATACAATACTTACTAAACAATCATAAGGCAATCCGTATTATAAAAGGGAAAATTGGCACGGTTCTTTGAAAATACCTGTCACCACATCGTTGGCCTCTTCAGCAGCTTCGTCAGTCATAGCGTGGACTCGTGCGTTGGCACGCTGTCGCTGAGGTTTTGGTGGCTGTTGTTGCTGCTGGGCCTCCTTCTGCGGACACTCTCTGGCTATATGTCCTGCTTTCCTGCATCCAAAGTAGGTGGTTCCTTGGTTTGGACAGTTCCTAAAGATGTGCCCTATTTGGCCGCATCCAAAACATTTCCCAGACTGGACATAACATTCTCCTACGTGGCACTTACCATAATGAGAGCAGCTTGGAATGGCGGATTGTTGTCCTTGATTTTGGGATTGATCCTTCTGGGAGCGGCGTTGAAATTGATTCTTCCCTCAAACGGCAGAACGTTGGCTCTTTTTAGTTTTTCAAAATAATACTGAGCATCTCTGACCAGCTCATGAGGTTGAGGATTATTCTGTTGCAGCATTACTTGCCCAATTTGGGTGACTGTTTGGCAAAAGTTCTGAAAAGCGTCAATGTCTGGCATTATAGGTGGAAAAGGTCCTTGTGGTGGAGGGACGTTCTGAGCTGGTGGTGGATTTTGGTCTTGAGGCGGCGGGGGTGGAGGGGCCTGAGCGAGTGGAGGTGAGTTAGACTCCTGCACCTCGGGCCTAGCTCTAGCTGGTCTTCCTCTGGGTCGCACCATCTGCAGTACGTAGTGTCGGCTTTATTTAATACAGGAATGTCATAATACGTAGCAGAATTTAACTTAGCATATCGAGAAAAAAACACACATACGTACTTACGTTATAATTCAAAATTTATGATTGGTTATTAACTAGGGCATATCACTGGGCCGTACCCTAATTTGCCAGTCTAAGTCGTCCTGTTCTAAGATCAACTCTCATCTAAGGTTAAATCTTAGATCTAAGATCAAACTTAGTTGACTACAATCATAACTTAATTCTATATTCTACCCGGATCTGGAGCCTTTGCTCTGATACCACCTGTGGCGCCCCGCACTCCGGCCCCCGCCAAAGTGGGTGCACCCGTCGTACTTCACTAAGGAGAGTACAAGGCGTCATCCATACGTGTCGTGATCCATGATAGAAATGCATGGAATTTTAGCGCTCACATATATACAAGCAAGCGAAACCGTGGCAGAATTTAAAACTTTGAAGTTAAAACGTTAACACCACCATTCAAGGTTTACAACCCAGATCAAATGTATCATAAAGTGACAAAAGAAATTGTTTTTCCCCCTCTCAATACATAAAGCAGTCATCCCTTAAGCTGACAAATCTGGTCTCCTAGGTCTGTCCATCCTCCGCTGCACTCACAGGTAGGGAACCCTAGGTTCGTCATTGATCCGCTCAACTTTGTCTTCTGCAACCTCTGGGAGGAAAAATAAGGGTGAGTGACAACGTCACCAGCAAGTATACTATAATAATCGGGGATTAAGTGGAAAGTGTGAACAAGAACCGAACCCCCAAAATTTTTGGTTTAGAAGCATACCTGTCTTCCGTCTGATCCTAAATAGAAATCATCACTTAATAAAGCAAGATCGTTTCTTAAATAAAATTTGTTACTTAAAACAGAATGTATCATCAAAGGACTGCAACTTATATTAGTGAATGACATAACAAGAGTCATTACTTAAGGACTACAAGATCATCATAACTCAGACAACATGTGTTCCTTCATGAATGCAACATGCATGCATATGTATATGTAATGCATCAAAATGGAAATAAAATATGATCTTTTCATGCTTTTCTTTCAAATCATCATCGTTGTAAAACAATAGATTGTTCAGATCTATATCCCGGATCAGAGGCGGTAACGTCATCTTTTTCTTGTCGGGTCTATTGTATCCGGGCCCGCACGGCCTACTGTTTCTTCTCGTCGGGTATATCATATCCGGGACCGCATGGCCTACTGTTTCTTCTCGCCGGGTCTATTATATATGGGCCCACACGGCCTACTGTCAGATCACTTAACCCTGATCTGGTGGGTTCATACTGACCAAGTTCATACGCACACACGGTACCGGTGGGGAATCATTCTTTTTCAAAAATCATCTTTTGAAAACGCTTTTCATCATTCTTTCTCATAAAAGACATGCTGTAAATCATGTTCGTGACAATAATGCAATGCATGACATGTAACATGCAACTATGGCATAATGCGTGACATAAATAAATGCATACATCTCATCGCTACACTAGAAAATTTCTAGCTTAGTGGTGTCCACTTCTCCTTAGTGATTCCCTATTCAAATAAACATTCTAGGCCAATTGGTTGGCATGTAATCCTTCATAAACGGCATAAATGATTACCATGCGAGTTTTATGGAATTACGATGTCGATAAGTGTATCGTTTGTTCTTTTTCATAGAGCGGTACAACCTAAATTCTGAAATGACCAGTTTTACTATAAAATTCATTGTGACCTATCCTTTAATCTTTTTCAGAAAATTCCAACTCTCCAGCTTACTAAACTCATAGGGCTAGCATCCTTCCAAGATTGGGCCCAAATGCGCTTTCCTAAGGTCCAATCTCAGATCATGCAACATGCAACATAAATTCTGCCAATCCAGCGTATTCCAGTCTGACACATTTTGCTAGAAAATTTATTAAAAATAAACCATAAATTATTTTGACAAAATTCCAACTTTCACCTTTACTTTATTCATAAGGTTAGTGTCATACCGAAAATTAGTTAATTTGCATGCCTCTAAGGCCCATTTCTAGGCTAATAAATATGTTACTTAATTTCTGTCCAGGACAACAATTCCAGCAGGACCAATCTTACTAGAAAATTCATTAAAAATAAACCATAGCTCCTTTTAATGAAATTTCAACTCTCACATCTAGTATCCACATAAAACTAGTAGCATACCAAAAATCAACAGATTTGAAGGTTCCTAAGGTCTCTTTTCTGGTCTCACAACACCGTCCAAGTTTCTGTCCAATTCCAGAAATTTTTCTAGTGGCCATATGTTCTTTCTAAGTGTCCACATTTTACGTTTCTTGTCACAAACACCTAGTAACAATTGTGGGTGCACACGCACCCTTCCATCAACAGCCCCATTTTTGGTGAATGCAAGGAAATAATTAATCTAAGAGCATGTTATGCGCAACACACAACAAGACCATAGACTTATCTTCATTTCCTACTAAGTTATCATTTCCATGCAATAATCACACTCATTCCCCTTCACCCCTCCCACCGTGGTCCTTCCTTATAGAAAAAGGGAGAGTCTTTAACTTGTTCTTCCTAGATTAACTCATAACATGTCACATTACCCCCAAAGATTACACTTTTGGAACAGGACTTCGCAACTACACTCCAAATGGCTTGGCCGAAAGTTTTGGCCTTCAAACTTAGCATAATACAACATAGATTAGATCTTAAGCATTTCTAGCCATTCATGCACACACTTTCACATTCAAGCCACAAAGAGTGTAGTGTACTTGCCTTCTTTGCTTACTCTTCTTGGAGAGGTGTAGAAAAGTTGAAATCTTTCTCTTCCCTATGCAAGCATTCCCACGGTGGTGGAGGGAAAGAAAGGAGCATGGTTAGTCTATATCTTTAACTCAATATTATCTTAGAAAAGGAGTTAAATGGCTTACCAAAAAGGAGCTTGAGTAGTATCCAAGCTTCTCTAAGCGAGAGTCCTTGAAGGCTTGAGATCCTTGAGCCTAGTGACCATTGAAGGTCACGGTTTAGGGGCAAGAGAGATGAGTGAGTCTTCAAACTAAGTAAAATGCAAGAGTTTTCCTTGAATAGTTGAGCGTGTACTTACCTATGTTCTCTTGAGCTTGTATGAACCTTAATCCCGTTGGTATGTACTTAGGCCGAATGGCTTATGGGGAAGGAAGAGAGGAGGGCTTCTTGTTTTGGTGTAAGAGGATGGAAACTAGGGTTTCTCTTTGGAGGGAACTTTTCTTGGCTACTTGGTTGTAGCCGTTTGGATGGGGGGGCTTTCCAAATTAATTTTCCTAACCTTGGTTACTTTTTAGTTAACCAAGGTTACTTTATTTCTGACCTTGGTTACTTTATTCTAACCATAGTTACTTTTTGTTAACCTTGGTTAGTTAAGCATTGTTAGGTTACTATTAAATAGGATAGGTAGATGGCTTCTTAATTGGCCTTCCCCTCCCCTTAAGTATCCGGCCGTTGGGGTCTTTAATGCCCCCAACCATGCCTAATTCAAATTTCTATCTTCCTTTATTTTTGTTTATTTAATATATTCCCTTAACTATTCATTTGTTTATAATCACAAGATAAGAAAATGTGGTGTGCCTTCCTTGGGCTTGTTGGCCGAAACTTATAAGACCTTGGGCGAAAATTTGGGTCCTTTCTCATGGTCCCACATTCACTTTCAAATACTATATGCATATTGCCATTATCCGAAATGAAATTTACAGTAGTAGTCATCGATCGTAACTAATATATATCACAAATAAAGGATCCTATATTATGTTACAACATGTATGCTAGATCGTCTTATCTCTTATCAAAAGTATGAAAATGATAAAACCGGACTAGGATGCATTGAAGATAATGAAGTACAAAATAGGGCTACAAACTTTATTCTATCTTCATCTAAGAAATCGGATGCGTTCAAGACAAGTGTACAACCTCAAAAGACTTGTAGTACACCACACATTATATCTCATCGCGCTCCTGCTTTTTCATCACGTGCAAAGTATAATCATGTACCATATAGATATGAAAGAAAAGCATTGATGCATACACGACATTCATACAACACAAATGCATCTAGACCACGCATTATGCACACATACACAAAGGCATATCAAAAACAAAAATCTTATCATGAGCATGATGGCATTCTCGACCATAGGCCAAACGGATTTGCATCTAACATCTATTATATTGCTTTCTTCATCTCTTTTCTCACCTTTTGTAAGACCAAGGAAGGTCACCCAAGTTTGGGTATCAAAAGGTGTATTTGAAAAGGGTTGAATCAATAACCCTTAAGAACACATTTGAAATGTACGATATGCTATAAACTGTTATTTCTTTCTATTCTTACTTTTGATGAAATTTACAAAATAAAGGGGGAGAGAAAAGCATGATTTAAGGGGGAGAGAGAAGCATGATTCGAGGGGGAGCGATCGCATTTTAAATTTGTGCATAATTGTAGGGGGAGCGATCACATTTAAATCATGAACCAATGTTATTTTGAAAATCATCAAAAAGGGGAGATTGTTGAGAAAAAGGGTTTTAGTGATTTTCAAATGCATGATTTAAATGCTACGTACTTACGAAATGCATGAATAAATAGTTACATGACATGCTTAAGTGATAAACATGCTTTACATGCTTATATATATTATTGCCATACTAACGAGTCATAAAGCATTAAAGCTTACATCTCTTTATACTATTTTCAAGTGCCATAATTAATGAACTAAACTAGTTCATTAAGTGAAGTGCTTAAGTTGATGAACTAACTAGTTCATTAAATGAAGACACATTTGGAGAGAGCCATATGGCAACAAATTTGAAATGGAAATTCTCCTCATCCTACTCATTTCACGAACCAATGATATATATAATATATATGTCCATATTATTTTAGAAGGCACTATATACTTATATTCTGTCGTAACACCGACACGTCACATATATTATAAATGTACATTGATGTCACACCATAATATACACCTCATATTTGTAAGTATATTCAGGTCTTATATCATATATTATAAGTCATGGTGACGTCAAAACTATAAGGACATGTTACAAGGTCATAAACTGAAAATTGTCCTATCGGGTGACTATCAAAACTTCACCGATATCTCGTAATTTTCAAGTCCGACATTAAATAATTAGGAAATAGCTTAAAATACAATTTCATTAATTGTATAGGTTTATGAGGTAGTCAAATAAAATGTAGATGGGAAAATAGTCAAAAAGCTGAAATTGAGGAAATTAGGCCAAAATACCAAAACTACCCCTCCACATTTAAATGATGGAGGAGTTACACAAAGGAGTATAACTCCCCACTAGCCACTAGACGTCGGTTACAAGAACTATGATTTACAGCCAAACTAGGTCAAATCCTTCCCCAAATTCCCCATACGTTCGTAAGACTATCTAGATTCCAAGGCAAGTAATCTTTCTATATGCTTTACACAAATTTTGATTCAACAGGCCCTACGTTCTTATAAAGAGAAAATTGGATCACGCATTTGTAATTCTTGATCTGTTTATGTTAGTTGCTCTATTATGTACTTCTATTGTTGTTGATTGAGTAAGACTATGATCTTTTCTGCCAAATTGTGAGAATAACTATGATTTGCTTGGTTGTTGTTAAAAATTCCCTTAAAGTGTCATCTTTGGTGAAATCATTGCCTTGTAATTGTTTCTTATGTGTAATATTTGTGATCTAGATGATTTTGAATGACTTGAGGAAGTTGGAAGGGTTGAATGATGAAATTTACTGCAATATTTGG
>AP025044.1:41290062-41310888 GCA_036186865.1 Eustoma russellianum
GCATTCGATGTGTCCTAGTGCATTCCAGAACACTTTGAACACCTCATAAGTCGCTTCATGTCACATAAGGCGCCTTATGTAGGCGTTCGATATGTCACAGCACCTTCCCGAATACTTTGAATACCTCATAAGGCGCTCCATGTCACTTGAGGTGCCTTATGTAGGCATTCAATGTGTACCAGTGTATTCCAGAATACTTCGAACGCTTAGTATAGGCGCTTTATGTCATACTTGGCGTCTCCTGAAGGCGTTCCAAGTGTTCTAGAAGTCCCGTTTGACACAGTAAGCGTTCCATGTATGTGAGATACCTTTATTCTCTTCCATTGCTCATAAAATACAAGTGCTTTTGAGGTGTGAGTGAGTTGTAAACATTAAGTGTGTATGAGTAAGCTAGGTGGAAGATGGAGGTGAATCTGTGATACGAGAGGACATGAAATGATACGAGAGAGATGTGCTTGAGGTACGTTTGAGGTTTGTGACCCTGTTCTCGATATGCAGCGTATTTGACGAGTTTAGAAGTTGATATGATGTGACATGAGCATTTGCATCATGTCATATGCATTTTGCATTCTGACATGAGTTTTACGTTGCGAAAAGACACATGTACTTAAAAGAAGACAAGATTATGGCTGCTGGTTGATCGCAGGGTATAAAAGTCACGCCTGCTGTGGCAGGGTATAAAAGCGTGACATGTAAATCAACAGCAGGGTATAAAGTTTATGATATGGGGCCGTGGACCTTTCAGCACGGGGTATAAAGTTCTGATTGTTGTGGATTGATCACCCACAGGGTATAAAGTTCTGCTACGCGAAGAATAAGATAAGAAGAATTGTGAAAAATTTTGTGAAATGATACGCATGACATATTTATGAAAGAAGGCATATGTATGGTTTTGTTTAGTTCAGTGCATAGTTTTAAAGAAGTACCATCATCATGCAACACTAAGCATAAGATTTGACATGTTGTGTTGGTCTCGTATTTGTGTATCATTTATGTGACTTATTTGGCTTTAACGAGTTGTTATAAAGATGTTGTTTGCTAATCTGAGCACCTTATTTTGGGGCAATGATTTAAGTACTGGTGGCTCATCGTGTGTGGTCCCGTAAGGTGTATAGACGGGTTACTTTCTAGCGATGTTTTCACTAAGAATAGATACTCCATCTTCTTTTCATGTGGGCCAGGGTACGAAATGATCTTTGTAGAGGACGATGGAGAGTGGGCTCATTGGGATGATGGTCACTGAAGTGGATAGATTTTTTTTCATTCTCTTTTTAGCTGAAAGACTTACTGTTTAATATTTTGAATCGAAGGATATATTAGACATTTTTTCGAACATGTTGCATTTCCGCGGTGTTTCATTAGGTTACATTGTTGTTATTGAAGTTTTAAATCTTACGACGTTTCTGCTGATTCATCTTATGTCATGGATGACATGTACTTGATCTGCTTTGACGCTTCGTAGTTCTCGTAGCAGACTACAGCGGGTGAACTGGTGTCGATGTCCAGTATCCAGTCAGGGCGCTACTGGTGGTATCAGAGGCTAGGCTTCAGATCTATCTCGAAAACTTAGGTTCATGATCTTTTAGCAATTTAAGATGTGATTTTCTCTTAAGTTTGATCCTTAGGTATAAGTACTGATCATCTAGAGTCTAAGTATGATCTGAGTTGGGTGTGTGCAAGCGTGTATATCATTCAACTTTCTGTATTAATTTTAATTTCATACCTCATCCATTGCCATGCATTCAAACTTTCAGTATTGTTTTGGGTTACTGAATGCTAATAAAAGTGCTGACCTCTCAGAAAATGCCTCCAAGAAGAGATAACACAGGAAACTCTTGCAACGGACAGGAGAACTAGCCACCACAAGTGGTTCTACCCTAAGTGCTCACAGATGCACTGACTGTAATTACACAGGGGTTTGTCCAGCATCAGCAGCCTCCGCCTCCTCTGCCACCGCAACATAATATTCGGTTCTTCTATAGAGAGATGAGGAAGATGAGAGTTTCGGAGTTTGGGGGATGTACTAACCCCAAGGAGGCTCAACATTGGTTGACTGAGGTAGAAAAATGTTTTAGGTTGGTGCAAGTGCCTGAGGAAATTAAGGTAGAGCTGGCCACACCCCTTCTCTGTGGCATGGCAGGAGAATGGTGGGCGGGAATGGCACTGCGGATGACCCCACCTATTTCTTGGGCACAATTTTGTGAGGTCTTCCTGAAATGTTATGCGCCCGAGACAGCAATCTTAGACAAGATAAGGATGTTTGATAGGCTAGAACAGGGTCAGATGACAGTGTCGGGGTATGCCGACCGTTTCCATGCTTTGGGTAAATTTTCTCTTGCGATTATGTCTAATAATCGCTTAAAGATGACAATGTTTGAGCGAGGTCTGAACTAAAGAATTCAGTCAACGATTGTGAATGCAGGAATGAAAACGTACAAGGATATGCTAGACGCGTCCTTTTGTGTCGAGAGTGATTTCCGCAGAGTAGCGACAAGAGAAGCTAGTGCAGGATCGTCTGATAGAGGCAAAAAGCCAAGAGAGGAGATTATAGTTGGTGGCAGACCCAGACGTTGGGTCAAGATCTAGAGGAGAGGCCCGGTCGGAAATTTCCAGAGACCTCCACCCCAGAATCCAGTCGTCCAGCAAGCTTTGGGAGTTTGCCCACACTGCAACAAGAGTCACGTCGGTGAGTATAGGAAGCTTGCTGGAGCATGTTACCAATGCGGACAAGTGGGCCATCTTATTAGAGATTGCCCATAAATGAAGAAAAATGCTCCTACAGAGGCAGCTCAGCCTCCAAGGGCTAAGCCGAGAGCGAATGCTCGTGTGCATCTCATGAAGGACACTGACGTACAGGAAGCCACTAATGTGGTAGCAAGTACAATTTAAGTTAAGCTTAAATTATGGTTGAATTAAGTCTTTACGTGTTTAACTCCCTGTGTGAAACTTGATATGATCCTAGGTGTTGTTTTAGTAAATAGGATACTTGCCAACGTGCTTTTCGATAGCGAAGAAAGCCACTTTTTCATGGCATAGAGATTAATTAAGCACCTTGGTAACTCACCTGAATGGTTAGAGACTCCGTACTGTGTCTAAGCGGCCGAAGACAAAATTATGATTTTGCACCAGCAGTACCGGGATTGTGAGTTGGAGTTCGAAGAACAAATGTTCTCCGCCACACTGATTCTTATCCAGATGTATGACTTTGACGTTATATTAGGATTGGACTGGTTGGCCAAGTATCATGCCAACATTGGTTGCCGAACAAAGCAAGTGACAGTCAAGAATGCAGAGATGAAAGAAGTAATTTTCCAAGGGGATGCGGAACGAAAGAAAGTCCCCAAGAAGGTGTATATGTCGGTTGCTCAAGCTTGCAGAGCATTAAGGAAAGGTGCTGAGGAGTTCCTAGTGTATACGATGGATGTTACTCAAGAAGTACCTTCTATTGAGCAGATTCCAGTGGTCAACGAGTTTCTAGATGTGTTTCCGGAAAAACTGCCAGGAGTGCCACCTCCGAAGGAAGTCGAGTTTGAGATAAATCTGATCCCAGGAGCCGAACCCATTTCCAAAGCCCCTTACAGAATGGCTCCTGCAGAATTGAGAGAGCTGAAGAAAGAACTTCAGTAATTATTGGACAAGAAGTTTGTTCACCCCAGTGTGTCACCTTGGGGAGCACCTGTTTTATTCGTGAAGAAGAAGGATGGTAGCCTGAGACTCTGTATCGATTATCAAGAGCTGAATAAAATTACCATCAAGAATAAGTACCTGCTTCAGCAAATTGAGGATCTGTTTGACCAGCTCAAGGTAAGTTTTGTTAAGCATGACCTTTCATTAAATAATTTGTGGTTCTAATCGAAGGATTTCCTACATCTATCAGGGTGCCAAGGTCTTCTCAAAAATTAACCTCCGATTAGGGTATCATAAGGTACAAGTGAAGGCTGGAGACATCGCAAAGACAGCCTTTCGCACGAGATATGACCATTATGAGTTCTTAGTGATGCCATTTTGGTTGACGAATGCCCCTGCATCCTTTATGGATCTTATGAATGCCGTCTTTCAAGAACAATTGGATAGGTTTGTTGTGGTATTCATAGACAATATTCTGGTGTATTCTCCTGATGAGCAAACTCACGCTGAGCATTTGAGAATCGTCCTAGGCATTCTGAGACAGAAGCAACTATACGCCAAATTTAGCAAATGTGATTTTTGGCTGAGGAGCGTAGGCCTTCCTTGGTCACGTGATATCCGAAGAAGGGAATGCTGTGGATCCGAAGAAGGTGGAAGCTATCATTGAGTGGCCTAGACCCACTAATGTCACTGAAGTGCGAAGTTTCTTGGGTCTAGCTGGCCATTACAGGAAGTTTGTCGAGGGATTCTCAACAATAATAGTACCCCTCAGTCGTCTTACCTAAAAGAAGTCCAAGTTTGATTAGACGGCAGAATGCGAGAAATGCTTCACGGAGCTTAAGAAGAGGTTAACCACGGACCCAGTATTGGCTCAACCCTCCGGAACTGATGGGTTTGTGATCTATAGCGATGCGTCAAAGAATGGTTTAAGTACGTAAACTAAAGCATAAGGTTATGATTTTGCATACCAATTAAGTTTAGTCTAATACCTTGCTTACTGGTTGTGTTTTGATGCAACACGAACGAGTTATCGCGTATGCCTTGAGACGCATAAAACCTTACGAGCAGAATTATCCGACGCACGATCTTGAGCTTGCAGCAGTTGTGTTCGCCTTGAAGATCTGGTGGCATTATTTAAAAGGGGAAAAGTGTGCGGGTATTCACCGACCATAAGAGCCTAAAGCACATGTTTTCCAAGAAGGAGTTAAACGTGAGACAACGAAGATGGTTGGAACTGCTGAAGGACTACGACTTGACCATTCATTATCATCCTAGAAAGCTAATAAAGCGTTGGATGCACTAAGCAGGAAGTCCAGCCATGCGTGACAATCACCATTGGAGAGAGAGATGGAAGAATTTTGTCTAGATTTGATTGACTCTACCGTGAATGTTTTGACGGCATTGACCATCACACCGAGTCAATTGATCAGGTCAAAGAGGCTCAGAAGAATGATAAGGCTCTGGGGTGAGATTTTTGAGAAGCTGAAGCATAGTCAGGTTGAAGGATTTCAGGCCAATAAGGACGAGAGCTTATGGTTTTAAGGAAGACTATGTGTTCCTGACGTAGATGAGTTAAGGAAAGAAATTTTACAGGAGGCTCACGCTCAAGGTTATCGATACATCCGGGTAGCACCATGATGTATAGAGATCTCAAACAGTACTATTTGTGGTCTGGAATGAAAAGACATATCACGTAATTCATCGACAGGTGTTTGGTGTGCCAGCAAGTTAAAGCTGAACACCAACGGCCTGGTGGATTGTTGATTCCATTAGAGATTCCAGAATGGAAATGGGAGTACATCACGATAGATTTCATAGCCGGTTTACCAAAGACGAGAAGTGGTTATGACATGATATGGGTCATTGTGGATCGATTAACCAAGTCTGCACATTTTCTACCCGTCTCGAGTGAAGCGTCTCTTGACAAGTTGGTAAATCTATATATGGACAATATAGTCAGTTTGCACGGTGTTCCATTGAGTATAATGTCTGACCAAGATCCACAGTTTACGTCTAAGTTTTGGATAGCCTTCCAGAGAACCATAGACACAGAATTAAGGTTGAGTACAACGTATCACCCTCAGACAGATGGACAGTCTGAGCGTACTATTCAGACCCTTGAAGACATATTAAGGGCTTGTGTCCTAGATTACAAAGGGAGTTGGGATGGAATGGTGAATTTAATGGAGTTCTCTTATAATAACAGTCACCACAGTGCAATTGATATGGCTCCTTTCACAAGGTTGTATGGACAGAAATGCAGGTCACCTGTTTACTCGCACAAAGTCGGCGTGAGGACCATCACCGGACCTGAGTTACTTGAGAAGACGTTAGAAAAAGTTAAAATTATACGAGATAGAGTCAAGATAGCTTAGGACCGCAACAAAAGTTGGGCAGATTTCAAGCGACGGCCTTTGGAGTTTAACGTAGGTGAAAAGGTTTATTTAAGAGTATCACCTACGAAGGGTATTACGAGATTCGGAGTGAAAGGCAAACTAAGCCTCCGTTTTATTGGTCCTTACAAGATAATTGAGAAGGTGGGAGCCATGGCATATAGGTTGGCGTTGCCTCCGGTATTGGCGCAAGTCTATAACGTCTTTCATGTATCACAGTTAAGGAAGTACGTGATGGATCCGAGCCATGTTCTCGAAGCACAACCTTTAGAACTCAACGGTGGTGTTACTTATGAAGAGGTGCCAGTGAGGATCATGGACCGGAAAGAACAAGTGTTGAGAAAGCAGGTGATTCCATATGTGAAGGTCCAGTGGAGCAATCACACGGAACGGGAAGCCACTTGGGAACACGAGGAATAGATGCAGGAGAAGTATCCTCAACTCTTTAGCTAAGGTACGTAAGTTTCGAGGACGAAACGTTTTATAAGGGGGTGGGATTTCATACCCTGTAATTTTAGAGTTCGACATTAAATAATTAGGAAACAACTTAAAATACAATTTTATTAATTCTATAGGTTTATGAGGTAGTCGAATAAGATGTAGATGGAAAAATAGTAAAAAAGCTGAAATTGAAGAAATTAGGCCAAAATACCAAAACAACCCCTCCCTACATAAATGCTGGGGGAGTTACACAAAGGAGTATAACTTCCCATTAGCCACTAGCCATCAGTTACAAGAAGAAAAGGAGGGGGAAACGGCTGGAAGAGAAAGAAAGGGAAAGAGAAAAAGAAAGAGAGAAAGAAGGAATAAGAAGAAGGAAACTACAGCCAACCTAGGTCAAAACCTTCCCGAAATTCCGCCAAACATTCATAAGACTATCGAGATTCCAAAACAAGTAATCTTTCTATACGCTTTATGCAAATTTGATCCAACATGCCCTATGTTCTTATAAAGAGAAAATTGGATCACACATTTGTAATTCTTGATCTGTTTACGTTAGTTGCTCTATTAAGTACTTCTATTGTTGTTGATTGAGTAAGACTATGATCTTTTAGGACAATTTCTGAGAATAACTATGATTTGTCTGTTTGTTGTTAAAAAGCCCTTAAAGTGTCTTCTTTGGTGAAATCATTACATTGTAATAGTTTCTTATGTTTAATATTTGTGATCTAGATGATTTGGAATGATTTGAGGAAGTTGGAAGGGTTGAATGATGAAATTACTGCAATATTTGGTGTGGGTTAGAAGTTGATGACATATCCGGAAGTCTGAATAGTAGAAGGCATAGTGTTGATGCAGTCTGATAGATGTAAGGATCAAACTGTTTGCTCGATGTTTAGGTGGTAAGGTTGAATCCGGGGTGTTAAGATGAAAGGGATGAAAGAAGAAGACGGAGAGAAGAAGTTGCTGCAGAATTGTAGGTTTTGGGAATCGTCAGAATACTTCGAACACCCACTTTAGGCGCTCAATGTCACATTAGGCGCCTAAAGTAGGCGTTCGATGTGTCCCAGTGCATTCCAGAACACTTTGAACACATCATAAGGCGCTTCATGTCACATTAGGCGCCTTATGTAGGCATTCGATGTGTCACAACACATTCTAGAATACGTCGAACGCCTAGTATAGGCGCTTTATGTCACATTAGGCGCCTCCTGAAGGCGTTCCAAGTGTTCTGGATGTCCCGTTTGACACATTAAGCGTTTCATGTATGTGAGATACCTTTATTCTCTTCCATTTCTCATAAAATACAAGTGCTTTTGTGGTGTGAGTAAGTTGTAAACATTAAGTGTGAATGAGTAAGCTAGGTGGAAGCTAGAGGTGAATTTGTGATACGAGAGGACATGAAATGATACGAGAGAGATATGCTTGGGGTATGTTTGAGGTTTGTGACCCTGTTCTCAATATGCAGAGTATTTGACGAGTTTAGAAGTTGATATGATGTGACATGAGCATTTGCATCATGTCATATGCATTTTGCATTCCGACATGAGTTTTGCGTTGCGAAAAGACACATGTACTTAAAAGAATACAAGATTATGGCTGCTGGTTGATCGCAGGGTATAAAAGTCACGCCTGCTGTGGTAGGGTATAAAAGCATGACATGTAAATCAACAGCAGGGTATAAAGTTTATGATATGGGGCCATGGACCTTTCAGCACGGGGTATAAAGTTCTGTTTGTTATGGATTGATCACCCACAGGGTATAAAGCTCTGCTACGCGAAGAATAAGATAAGAAGAATTGTGAAAAATTTTGTAAAATGACACACATGACATATTTATGAAAGAAGGCATATGTATGGTTTTGTTTAGTTCAGTGCATGGTTTTAAAGAAGTACATGCATCATGCAACACTAAGCATAAGATTTGACATGTTGTGTTGGTCCTGTATTTGTGTATCATTTATGTGACTTATTTAGCTTTAATGAGTTGTTATAAAGATGTTTGCTAATCTGAGCACCTATTTTGCGGCAATGATTTATGTACTGGTGGCTCGTCATGTGTGGTCCCGTAAGGTGTATAGACTGGTTACTTGCTAGCGATATTTTTGCTAAGAATAGATAATTCATCTTCTTTTCAGGTGGGCCAGGGTACGAAATGATCTTTGTAGAGAACGATGGCGAGTGGGCTCATTGGGATGATAGTTACTGAAGTGGATGGATTTGTATTCATTCTCATTTTAGCTGAAATACTTACTATATAATATTTTGTATCGAATGATATATTAGACATTTTTTCAAACACGTTGCATTTCGGCTTGTTTCATTAGGTTACATTGATGTTATTGAAGTTTTAAATTTTACGACGTTTCTGCTGATTCATCTTATGTCATAGATGACATGTACTTGATCCGCTTTGACGTTTCATAGTTCTTGTAGCAGACTATGGCGGTTGAACTGGTGCCGATGTCCAATATCGGGCCGAGCCGCTGCGACCGACATGTCACGTACTTGCCATACAAATATGGCCAGCCTATATACATCAAAATTACTCACAAATTTCATGGTTCACATGTTACGAACAGCCACTAAGTCATACCATGTTATCACACACAGATCACCCACAATTCCATATATGTCCATATTTTTTTAAAAGGCACTATATACATATATTCCGACGTACCACCGACACGTCACATATATTATAAATGTACATCAACGTCACACCACTTTATACACCTCATATTTGTGAGTATATTCAGGTCTTATATCATATGTTATAAGTCATGGTGACATCAATATTATAACGACATGTTACAAGGACATAATCCAAAAATTGTTGTATCGGGTAACTATCGAAACTTCACTGATATGTCACGTACTTTCCATACAAAGATGTCCAGCCTATATACAACAAAATTACTCACAAATTTCCTTGATTATATGTTACAAACAGCCACTAGTCATACCATGTTGGCACAAAAAATCACACACAATTTAGCCTAGATTTGTGGAGAATTCAAACTCAATTTTATTTTTTGCACATGGGTGTTTTCTACTCAGCCACTATAGCTGAATATACACCTAATTTTATGTAATTATGTGTGACATAATATATATTACATGTGTAAGAAGTTTCAAATTAATCGGAGAAAAATCACGTAACCGGCGAAAGTCGAAAATTCGGTTTTCTATGAACGTACACACACGGAACGTTTTTGGCAGAGATGTAACATGTATCTAGACACTTTTTACACCTTCAAGACATGTTAAAGTGTTCTAGAAAATTCAAAATAAGGCTGATTATGTGTAAATATTGTGCATTATTTGACAAAGCTTGCCAAAATAAAATTTCATCACACGTGCAGCCTCTCATACACGCCGACTACATCCATGTTGGAGCCAAGGTGGGGCTTATTTGACACTTCAATTGGTGGAGGATATGCCACACACGATTTGTGAAATTGAAGAGGGCACCACATAAGGAAAGGAATCAAAAGAAAAACACATGATGAAAATTTTAGCACATGTGTTATAGTGGGCGATTTGGTGCCTTGAATTGCCTTCAATTTGTATTCCAAAATTGAAGGGAGATTAACATGTGATTGTATGGTAATGATTTGACTAGAATTTGAGCACATGTTTTCAGTTTTTTTTAGAATTTACAGCTCATTACAAGGGTGCCAAGGTGGACCAATCAATAAGTGACAACTAAGCAAGGTCAAGTCATCTTTCCAATCATATTGCACTAAGTAAGGAAGATTGTGTCATCTTCTACACTAGGAAATCTTCCAAAGACATTAAAGAAAATTCTCAAGGTAGGAAGAAAGCCCTAAGGGGAGGCCAAAAGGAAAAAAAGGAGAAGATAATGCAAGACAAGGCCAAGCAACAATTCATATTCTCTCAAGTGCAAAACACTCGACTACTCTCTTCTACTTCTTTTCTTACTCTTCTTCTTAGTCTCAAGCCTATCATTCATATATTCCACATACCATATAGGATTTGATTATACCACATATACACGTTCATTTATTGTAAAAGGTTGATCAAGGTGTGATCAAACCTTCATTCTATCGGTGGTGGTGTTCGTGATTGGTTTGTTTGATTGTTTTGATTGTAAAAGGGTGGAGTTGGTGATTAACTCCAATCATCCTTCTGGTAAGGTTTTTTTTAGTGATAACCGAGGAAGGTGTCCTCGAAGAATGGAGTACGTTGTTTTAACAAAACTAGTATAAAATTCTTGGTGTTCTTACTTTTCAGCACTTTACTTTCAGTTTTCAGTTTTCTACATGGATTTCATTGCAACAGTAAAAATAGTAAACGATTTTCAAAAATAATAAAACTTACATAAACATCAACACACGTACTAGTTTTTTTTTGCGCAAGTTTCACTTCATTTGGATAAGTATAAGTCAATCAAACGTTAATAGATCTGAGACTAGTGCAATCTGATATCAGATTTGCAAAGGTTGACAACATCAACATGGTTGATATACTTCCCAAAGAAACTTACAAAAACTGTTTCAACCCATTCACATACACATTTTGAGGGTCTTACCATAAAATTTTTAGACCATTTAGAGTTCCCAATTAATATGAATAAAATTTTCTATTCGGAGTACAGTTTCTGGCAGATTTGCGCAATCTGACCAAAAATGTATTTTCAAGGGGTTAGGCTTGGAGTTTTTTGTGAGCCACACATAGCATCTGAGAGTACATCCTCACCAAATTTCATAATTTTAGGAGGTTTAAAACTATGCCATTTATATAATTCAAATCAGGATTTGAAAACAAAAACTGTTTTCAAAAGTGAGTAATTTGGGCCAAAAACTTTTAAAAATCAAATTTTTCGCACTCACTATTCAACTTCCCCCTCCCCTTCTAGTGGTGCTATACAGGTCCTACCCAAGAACCAATCTTTTGTGGACTAGAATTATAGGCATGAATATGAGGCACACAAACATGCTAAATCAAGACCACTATGTGTAAAAATCCAAAATCATC
The DNA here is from genome assembly GCA_036186865.1 of Eustoma russellianum. Lineage (NCBI taxonomy): Eukaryota > Viridiplantae > Streptophyta > Magnoliopsida > Gentianales > Gentianaceae > Eustoma > Eustoma russellianum. Next base: position 41,301,525 of record AP025044.1, read on the forward strand.
AAGTAAAATACAAAGTGATGCCCATCATTAAAATGCACAAAATATGCTTGAAAGAAAGGTTCTTAGCACACTTTTTATATAATGAAGCATGCTTTCCATACTTTTCATGAGATATCACATGTATGCACATTCTTGTACTACATGATACATGCAACTACACGTGAGGCCATTACATACCTTAAATTTTGCATACATGACTCCTTTTCATTTTATCATTGTCATATGCATTCACATAATCAAGAATCATAAAAAGGCCATCGTATAAGTTGTATGCAAATATACTGTTTCCATATCCATACAAGAAAAGCCATTTGAACATAATGTATGTATGATCCAAGTTTGTAAATGAACATAGATGATACATTTTGAACATGCATGTAGAAACAAAGAAGAATACTTGCCTTATCTTTGGACTTAAACCTCTAGGTAGAAGAATTTATCCTTCTTCCACCCTTTGTGGAATACACGGCCTCAAGGCCCTTGGTAGGATAAAAATTGGTTATTTTGGAAAATGGATGAAGGAAAAGAGAACTAAAATGAAGTTTGTAGGTTCTTACCTCAAAGGTTCCTACACTTGAAGGTTGTCTTCTTCACTTATAAAGGAAGAAATTTCTTCCCTACTTCCTTTGACAAAGACACGGTTTTGAGGCCTAAAAAGGGGGTTGGAAGAGTTTTATTCTTGTGTTAGAAAGAGAAAAGAGAAGGATTCTTGGCTTGGATTGAAATTGAAATGAAGAATGAGAGGAGAATCAAGTGAAATCCTCTTCTTCTCCTCCATGGGTGGCTACAGTTTTGGACTAAAGGTGGGAGAAACTTGAACTTTTTTCTTGGTGAGGGAGAGAGAGAGGATGGTTTGAATGCAAGAATGAAGGTTGGAGTGGAGAGAGAGTTTTTGACGTGAAGAAACTTGGTAAGATGAAGAGTGTAGTCAAATGGGTTGTCTCTCTCCACTTTCTCGTTGTGGCCGAAATTATGAGAGAAGAGGAGGGAGAAAGGGTGTCTTACAATGAAGAAGAGAATTTTGGGAGTGGAGAGAAGGTTATATTTGTGAGGGTGGGAGAAAAGAGAGAAAATGTGATGAAAGAAAATTGTCTTCTTCCTTTTCTTGTGAGGGCCAAAATTATTTATGGTGGTGGGAGAAGAATTTAATCATGATGCTTGAGTTGGAAAAAGGATGACAAGATGTGTGTAAGGTATGCATGAATGGTGACCTGTCTAAAAAGATGAGGCATCAGAAGAAAGGAATAAAGTGAATAAGGAAAGTGGAAAAAAGGAAGAAATGGCTGTCCTGCCTAATTTCTTGGGTTATGGCCGAAATTTTTCAAGAGTTAGTGGGGGTTTTTCATCCTTTTGTTAGGTTGGGGAGAGAGTGAAATGATGAGTGGAAGATTTTGTGTTGTATGGTTGGGTGAAAAATTGGAGTTGTAAGAAACTTTTCTTGCTTTTCTTACATGGCAAATGATGGTAAGAATAAGAAATATTATGTTTGAATATTGGAAGAAAATGGAAGTGGTATGCAAAAATGCATGTTGTATAAGTGGTGGAGGGAATTTCTGTGTAAGAAAAGAATGAAATGGTGGAGTAAAGTTGAAGACAATTTCTTGCCTTGCTTGGGAAAGAGTGGGCGGTCAAGTGGGGGAGGGGAAGAAGTGGGAGTATTTTGGAAGAATACGAGGATTATTGGTAAGAAAGTGGGTAGACGATGTATCTTGTAATTTCCTAAAATGCTGTAGGATGAATAACGAGGGTGGCATGAAATAAAAATAAAATATTCACCACACTTAAGGGTAGGGTTGGCCAGGTAGGAGCTTGGGTGTGGGAGGATAGGACAAAATTTTTCACCTCATTTTCTATGTCTAACTTAACTTTTTCATTTATTTAACATGTGAAAGGAAGTTTGTGTCTTACTCTTATTTTTTATTTATTAATTTGCCTACGTTGTTTTGTTACCTAAGGTTTACATATTTATTTAGTGCGTACCAAAGAAATTTTATTTTACTGATACCGCTTAGCTCGGTACAACATTCATGCTTAATTCCATTCGTTACGCTCTATCTTAGCCCCAGAAATTCCTTTGTCTTCTTCTCCTAAGAGCTCGAGGGTGCAGGTCGTAACATTCCTCTCACTTACAAAAAGGTTCGTCCTCAAAACTTGTGAGTTCGGTCATAACCTGCTGCTTAGTGTCGTTCTACTGAATTCACCCTTATCATATGTCACGAATATTATCTATAATCCAGTCTACTAAATCAGTATTCGGACACACTTTTCTAAAATCATAACTTATGTGTCTCTACATGGTTATTTTTGTCGTCAAATATCCATTTTATTCTTGAGGATACCAAACATAGTGATATAATTTTTGTTTGCAAAATATAGTGGTCAAAACTATTTTAAATATTCGAAGTCTAATAATCATGAATAATCTGAAAAATCCAGAACAATTGGTGTATGTATATATATTATACATTTTTTTCTCCGAATCAAAATTTGGCTCTGATAACTACTTCTCGCTTGGTTACTTTGGATAAGATCTTCAGCTTAGATTGACCAATTCTAACGAAATACACCAACATTGAACACTTAGCGCATCCTAATTCCCACGCTTCTAGTGCGCTACTCTGATTAACCGTTTTTCTTTATTTGATTATTCCAATGCTAATTCTAGCTCTGTTAGATTCCACTCACATAACAACCCTTCACTGTTCAAACTTACTCTGGTTTCGATTCAAGCCTATTCGGTTCCAGCCAAAACAATCTCGACATTTGTGCTTGTTGTGTCAAATTCACCTAGCCCAAAAATTGCAATAATTTTCTTATTCCACTTTCCTCACCTTAGTAGTGTGCGCTCCTTACTGATCAATTTCACTAATGAGACTAATATCTTTGGCCTATTTTGATAATGTTATCATCAACATCTTATTTACGTTATCACTCATTATCCAATACGCCACTGACTTCGTTGTTCATATTATTCATAAATCATTCCCTAGGAATTATCATCTTACTAAACTAAATCATCTCTTAGTAATCACAATTCACACTTAGCCAGTAGACAAGGTTCTAACACTGGTAACAATAGTCACGATTAAATTGCATAATTAGACATACCTGTTATGATATCTGGGGCATCAGGAACCTCTGTGTCAGTCATGTCCTGAACTTGGATATCAGCCTGTGGTTGCCCTCTCTCCTGTTGCGCTTCTCTTGGTGTTCCACTTCTCCTCTCCAGGCAATCTCAGATTATGTGCCCGGTCTTACCGCATCTGAAACATGCATCGGTCCCTATGCGGCACTCACAAGTATGCTGATTCAGACACTTTTGACGCTTTGGAATAGCTGGTGCATGTGTACGTTGCTGCTGTTGGGGCTACGGCTGCCGCTTAAAGTGCAATTTTTGCTGAGGTCCTCTACCTGCCCTCCGTTGGTATTTGTCTCATTTCTCAATCTGATCATTAGTATTCTCTCAAGGCCCCTTGGCTCTGACCTTCTTCTTTCACCGCAACATAATGCGCTCCACTCGGTAGCAAGCACTCAATAATTCTCCAAAGTTTCTGGGGTTTACCTTCACAATGCAAGCTTGAATCCGAGAGTTGAGGCTGCATTTGAACTTACACATCTTGAGCCTCTCGTCAATCATTGTCAACGGGACATATCGACCCAACATGGTTTCTGCTTTAATGACTCGAATTCCCTAATCATCTGAATAATCACTGGTGGAGGGATGTAACACTAGTTGAACTCATCTAGAAATCTCATTCATGCAACATGACGGGGCAATGGCTGGATGTTAGTTTCTCACCATTGTTTGGCTTCCCTAATCAGGATCGGCCAAATAACATGTACCTTCATCTCATCAAGTACATGTATCAACTCAAACCCGCTCTCGACTTTGTCCAACCATTTCTCGGCCTTATCCAAATCAGGTTCTCCCTCAAAGCTCAGAATTTGCGCTCTCTTAAGCTCTTCGAAAAAGAAACCAATGCTCATCTGACACTGTGGTGGTGGGAGTTGTGTATTAGGGCGTCAAGAAATGCCTGGGTGATATCTCTTGGAGCATGTACTAGTGGTGATAAAACATGCTCCTGCAGCGGTGGTATTGGCTCTGCAGCTGACAGTATCTACTGTGGGGGAGGTAGCTGAGCGTGTCTATCTGATTTCGGACTCCTTTGAGGTCACGGTGCCATCCTATCGAAACAATCATGTCACTATAATTAGTTCACATAATATCATAAATTGAAATTTTAATTTGAGTGTTTTATTTGTGTTTTGAGAGAAGCAGCCTAAGTGTTATGACTCCAAACTAATCTATCCGGTATTAAGTGAAGACAAGGTTATTTTAGTCACTATTATTGAACTATTCTAAGGGGGTCTAACTTAAGGCTGTCGTGCTCAGTCTGAAATCGTAACTTAGACTCTACGATCTCTACTTAAGTTCTATTATCATAACCTAAGTATATGTCATTGCTTATTTTATGTTGCCCGTTGTGGATCTAAAGCCTAGGCTTTCATACCACCTGTAGCGCCCTACCTGGGACTACAGTCTTGGCACGATGCACACGTCATACTCTGCTATGAGAAGTATAGGCGTCGATAACATCTATATGCATGTCGATATAAACGTGTATCTAAACAATGAAAACATCATAAAATAGACACAACATAAATGACATGCAACACATCATAACTAAATCCGAACACATCAGAGTATCAACAGTACAAAAGATCATGAATCAAGTTTGGAAATAACATAAGTACAAAATACAATATTGGGCCTATTGACTGCTCATGGGTGTCCCACCATTGGCTCGTCATGAACAAATTCTGAATTCTGCTCTCGGGCCTCTGCAAGATGATAAAAATAGAGAATGAGCGATAATGAATCGTCCAGCAAGTATGTCCGTCCAGGTTCGCCATGTGGATCATGCATGGGAGACAAGATGATAAAATAAATACAGTACAAGTAAAGAAATGAAAACTCGTCTTCGTTTGCAAATACAATGACAGATAAAGTAAGAAACATAAACATCGTATAATTGTATAAAGTGCGGAAATAGAGTCACAAATAAGCTTATACAATTGCCCATATTATCTCCTTCATTACTGGTTCATTCTTCTTATAAATCATGTTTCATACTAAGTCCAAATTGACTATACTCATGTCACAAGAGACTTTCTAAGGATGAAGTTGTAATATGACTCTTTTTCATAAACATTTCAAAAAGTAACATTTTCGTAACCTTCGTTTCAAGACTATATCAAAACATGGCTATAACACTTCTCATATACGAATGATACACAATACAGACAAATTGATTCTCCATATGGTCGCAAATCCTATTTCCAGCCATGGTGTTACATCATCAGTATATGAAAATAACTGTAGCATCTGTAAGGCGGAGATCCCTTATCCCGGACAAGGTGTTACACTCGGCCAAATAGGGTAGGGTACGTGTATGCCTATGGCACCAACCTCTCCTAGGTTCGGTGTCATGCTGGCGCTTCGGTCAACTGTAACACACTGTATGACCCTCACATCCTCCACCCTACACCCGATGTCAGGCCGACCTCCCATCATAACATAGCATCATATAACATATACATAACTATGTCATCGGAATCAATCGTCTCGTGGTATGGTTCGTTAAAAATCCTTTTGAAAACGTATCATGGGATAAAAACATTTTTGTCAAAATATGTCACGTGAGAAAATCTTTTTGTTTCAAAGCTTTTACTCAGGTACGTATGCATGTGGGCTCAGTTTTGGGCTCATTTGACCATCTAAAAGTGTCAGCACTTAATGCCCAAAAATTATGGTATGTAACATAAACTTAACTAAATTACCAATTATATCCCTCCTACCTATCTCTTGGTTTTGGGAACTAAAACAACCCACTTTTTGGGCTTTACCACTAGCGTCATTATCTTAAATTGTTTAATTTCTTATCACTTTATGGCTAATCAATCAGGCCACTTTTGCCCTTGTTACATGAAGTCATTTCCATCATTTTGTTTACCACTTCATATTACATATATTGCACATGTTTCCATGGCCATATATCTATGTAGGAAAATAAACACATTGTTGGTACATTTACATTACACATGGCCAAATGACCTATGGACCATACCACACATAAATTCAGCAATTATACACTTCTCCATATATGTACATGCTAGTCTGATTTAGCCTATTAATATATTATTGCCATGGGCATAAACTTCATGATGTTATGACACATGGCATGCTCGCATTTCTCTTATTCACTTCACTTCAAGAACATACATTAAACTTATGATTTTATATCTTTTAAACATATGCATGTTGATTTCCATCAAAATAATGATTTGAAAGAACACAATTGTGATGATGACCATAATGATAATTACATGCACACATAAAGGTTGATGAGAACCATAATAACATGCTTTCTTGAACCATGATCATCGAAATTACACTCTATTAAGAGGATGAATGATCAAGGTCAAGAGGGTGGCTAAAACAGCCCCCAACTAATTTATATGTATGTTTATTAGGCATGATAATCATCAAGAAACAATCTTTTGCTGACAAGAATTATAGACATGAATATGAGGCTCATAAAAAATGCTAAATCGAGGCCACTAACATGTTTAAAAATCCAAAATCATCAAGTAAAATACAAAGTGATGATCATCATGAAAATACACAAAACATGCATGAAAGAAAGGTTATTATCACACTTTTTATATAATGACATATGCTTTCAATACTTTTCATGAGATATCACATGCATGCACACTCTTGTACTACATGAGACATGCAACAACACATGAGGCCATTATATACCTTAAATTTTGCATACATGACTCCTTTTCATTTTACTATAGTCATATGCATGCACATAATCAAGAATCACATAAAGGTCATCACGTAAGTTATATGCAATTATACTTTTTCCATATCCATACAAGAAAATCCATTCGAACATAATGTATGTATGATCCAAGTTTGTAGATGAACATAGAGGATACATTTTTGAACATGCATGAAGAAACCAAGAAGAATACTTGTCTAAGCTTTGGACTTAAACCTCATGGTAGAAGAATTTATCCTTCTTTCACCCTTTGTGGAGTACATGGCCTCAAGGCCATAAGTAGGATAAAAACTGGTTATTTTGGAAAATGGATGAAGGAAAAGAGAACTAAAATGAACGTTATAGGTTATTACCTCAAAGATTCCTATGCTTGAAGGTTGTCTTCTTCACTTAGAAAGGAAGAATGTTATTCCATTCTTCCTTTGACAAAGCCATGGTTTTGAGGCCTAATAAGGGGGTTGGAAGAGTTTTGTTCTTGTCTTTGCAATAGAAAAGAGAGGGATTCTTGGCTTGGATTGAAACCGAAATGAAGAATGAGAGGAGAATGAAGTGAAATCCTCATTTTTTGGACCTGTATAGCACTACTAGAAGGGGCGGTTTGAATAGTGAGTGCGAAAAAATTGGTTTCTAAAAATGTTTAATGACCAATACTCACTTCTGAAAACAAAATCTGTTTTTAGACCCCGCTTTTGATTAATTGAATGACTAGGTTTTGGACCTTCAAAATTCGTGAAATTTTGTGACGCTGTACTTTAAGATGTTATCTATATATCATACAAATTTCAGATCAAAATTCAAAGTCCAAAGCCCTGAAAAAGCATTTTTGATTGAACTTTGTCAATCTGTGACAAACTTTCCCTTATAATGAAAAATTAATTCCTAATTAATGACAACCCCAAATGATCTGAAATTTTGATGAGATGTCCCTTAATATGTCTAGTTCAATGGGTTGAAATAGTTTTTCGAAATTCCTTTGGAAATTATATCACCCACATTGATGTTCTCATCCTTTGCTAATCTGAAAATCAGATTACACTAGTCTCAGAACTTTGGACATTTGGATGATTCAATGAAACTTGTCTTCAATTAAACCTAAGACCTTTATCTGTGTCTCTGTACAATTTGATGATTTTTGAAAATCGTTTGCTATTTTTTTAGTTGCTTTGAAAACGTAGGAAAAACATAATAGAAAGCAAAAGTACAGAAAAATAAGAACACACAGATTTTTATATTGGTTCGGTCAATGTGACCTACTCAAGTCTTTGAGGACCCCTTCTACGGCATTCACTAATCACCAAAGTCACCTTAGAACAAGGGTGGCTGGAGTTATACACCAACTCCTTCAATGTCCAACATTTTTACAATGAATCACAACAACAATCAACAAAATCAGCACCACCTCATTAACGAAGGTTTGATCAAACCTTGATCAATCTTTTACAAGCATGGAACATGTATGTGTGGTCTATATGAAGCCTAAACAGATAATGGAATGTATGTTTGATACATTACCTTGTCTGTCTTGATCTCCATCAATACTTGCATTCTTTTCTGGATCATTCTCCACCAATCATACTGCAAGATGAGCTCCACCTAGGCTCTAAATCAGCCCCGCCCACTTAACATGCATATGCTGAAAACAATTTTTAAATTTTGAATGATAATAATGTAGTATCTTCATAAACATGCTAAATTTTGTAGGACCTTTATAGCACCACTAGAAGGGGGTTGAATAGTGGGTGTGGAAAAAATAGGTTTTTCAAACTTTTTGTTACCAATTACCCACTTCTAAAAACAAATTCTGTTTTCAGACCCTGTTTTTGATTAATTGAATGATCAGGTTCTAGACCTCCAAAAATAGTGAAATTTGGTGACAATGTACTCTCAGATGTTATGAATGTGTCACAAAAATTTCAGATTACAATTCAAAGTATAAGGCCTTGAAACACCGTTTTTATCTTGACTCTATGAATCTGCCAAAAACTGTTTCTTAAAATAAAAAGTTTATTCCTATTTAAATGACAACTCTAAATGGTCTGAAAATTTTATGGAATGACCCTTAGGATCTATACTTCAAAGGGTTGAAACAGTTCTTCAAAATTCATTTAGTAACTATGTCAACCACGTTGATGTTCTTAACCTTTGTAGATCTAAAAATCAGATTGCACTAGTCTTAGAACTATGAACGTTTGGGTGACTTATACTTATCCAAATTCAATTAAACTTATCCTAAATGAAAGCTAAGACCTATTTATAAGTTTCTACAAAGTTTGGGGATTTTTGAAAGACGTTTGCTATTTTTACCGTGGCTATGAAAACAATGCAGAAAATAGGAACTGAAATTAAATTTGCTGAAAAGTAATAGCACCAAAATTTTATACTAGACACTAACAACACCTTCACGCAGGGTACTGGAGTTATATACCAACTCCGCCCTATTACAATCAAACAAACAAACACAACAACACGAACACCACCTCCGAACAATGAAGATATGATCACACCTTAAT
>AP025044.1:41318972-41330457 GCA_036186865.1 Eustoma russellianum
TATCTGTAGAAGAGCGATTGAAGGATGATTTAAGGGTTTATGACGAGATGGTCATGATTGAGGAACTTTTATGAATTTATGTTGAAAAAGATTGGATTTTGGATTTCCGTATTTTAAGAACATGCATGTAAGACTTATGATGAATGTTTAGACGCGTTCGTTCGAAAAGTTTTTATTCTGCCTTGGTTTTGCATACTTGTTAACGTGTAAGCACAAAAGTCCACACATTCTAGTTTGTACTAAGATACATTATGGATCGACGCCTGGTACTCTCCGTAGTGAGGTACGGCGGGCGCACCGTATCCGGCTAGGCCGGGGTGCGGGGCGCTACAGGTGGTATCAGAGCGAAGGCTCTAGATCCAGGAAGAATATAGAATTAAGCTATGATTTTAGAAATCTAAGTTTGACCTTAGATTTAAGTCATGATCCTAGATGAGAGTTGACCTTAGACTAAGAAGACATAGAGGGAGAATTAGGGTTTTGACTGGATGATAAAGCCCTAGTCAATGGCAAATTATAGAATGTAATCATGTCTGTTTACATGACCTTAAGATCTTATTTGGATTACGAATTAAATTTTGTTGCTTAATCTGAATATGTATACCTTGAGTAAGACGCCGATGCTCCGTGGTGCAGATGGCATCACGATCCAGTAAAGTGACATATCACTGTCACCCCAGGAAGTAGTAGGTTTTACTAGCAACCGTTAGTAAGACCACGTATTCCAAGGGTTGGCTAGGAATCTAGTTCATAGTAGGCATAAAAATGGTTAAATGAAGTTGAAGATAACTTCATGCTGATACTGGCATCGGATAGGATATGGGCACAGATTCTTCGGCCGTTTTTGAAAAGTAAGGACATCCAGCGGTGGAGGATTTGTATCCAGCCACTACCCGATAGGTGACTTGGGCAAAGCTCTAGAAGAGTGTGGTGAGTTCTTCCTCTCCCAGGACTTAATCACGAGAAGGGTGAGGAAATTGACTCATTAAGACAAGGATTAGGCATCACTATCTCAGAGTACGCTCACCGGTTTGCTATTTTGGGTCAGTATGTTCTTTTGATCATGGAAGATGAAATTCTAAGGTGATCAGATCTGTGCACAGTTTAGACCTCCAGAGCAAAACTCAGCTAGTTAGGGCAGGGTAATGGAACGGAAGGATGGAATAAACGACTTAATGAGCATACTACGAAATGAAGTAGGAAATGGGAGCCGTATCCGCATAAGGTTACCTTATAAGGATAACAAAGAAACAACCAAGGTATGAGTTAAACATGAAGTACCTATGACCTATTTCCTATTAACCAAGTATGAGTGATTGTGATAGTTTTCTTTAAGTTATGAAGAGTAGACCATAAGGAAGTAAGTGAGGTTATTAGTGGTAGTATGACCGAGTATAACACCATGTTTTAGACTCGGGGTCTCTGCCACTATGTGTCACCGTTAGCACATGTGCATATTTTGTTGTTCATGGACTATATGGGGAATCGATTAGCATACCGTGTGCTATTACCAAGAGTGCTATAGACAAATTTGAAAACATTATGACATCACGGTATGAAAGCGCCAGGTTAGGCAAACTATGAAGAGCAAGCCATGATTATGAAAATCATGTTGAATGCGATTGAACCATTTAGGATGATGACTAAGAATTTCCTAAGTCTATAAGACACTTCACCAAAGGACACCTGCTGAATCGAAAGAAAACGAAAAGGACAATTGAGTGAGCTTTTAAGGAAGAAACTTGTCCGCCCCAACGTATCGCCCTGGGATGTTCCCATGTTATTCGTAAAAAAAAGGATGGAGACATGCGTCCTTGCGTAGATCATAAAGAACTCAACATGGTCACCATAAGACTAAGTACCCTCTGACTAAGATCAATGATCTACTTAACCAGCTTCGAATATGCAATTGACAAGTGGCGTATTGTTCGGAAGTCAGGTAGTTTGCTTAGCTCACTTACCTGTTGGTATTTCTTAAGGAAGAATTCGTAAAAATATGATAAGATGATGAAGCGTTACGAGACTGTTAGGAGAGATCTAAAACAATGGCCACTTGAAAGGCGGAATGGAGAATCCCATAAGATATAGTGTTTGGGATCAAGAAGTTATAAGTTGAGAATATATAACGCACTCCAACAGTGACGTTACGATTGGGCATATTCTCATTTTGTGTGTATAGGATAATGTTTTCCGATGTTTCATGAACAAACAGACATTGACACGTGCACGTCTTCAAGTATCAAAAGAGAAAACAAGGATATGGGATGAACAAGAGACATTTGAAATGTCATAACTTAGACATAAGTTTCAAAGGAGAAACCATGACTTCTAGTCCGATTTTGTGAGGTGATTGCTAAAGAAAAATTATTACGTAGTAAGGCAATCAGCAAGGCGGATGAATACGGCACATACTTTGTGAAAAGCTTGATATGTGTACTTGATGGGAATTATTCCAGATGTCATTGGATGCTGTTTCATACGTAGGATGACCGTTACATGATTACAGGATGTTTACAGAAAAGTGCTAATGATTTATATTCCAGAATTAATGATCTCTGCCAAGTTTTATGAAAAAGGAATTATAAGCCTTTCATGATCATGTTAACACGGAATGGATATCATTATCAGTACATAGTATCAAGATTGCAAGTGCTTAAAATATGAGATAGGTTACGATAGCACCTCTAGAAAATTTGAATAAGTTCGGATGAGACCTCTAAGATGAATTGAACGAAGCAGTTCTGAGGGAACTAAATAGACGCCTCACTCTATCTTATTTACCTAAAGATAAGAAAGGAGCCCTGAAGGTCGTTGAGTCAAAAGAAAAGGAGTTGAGAAAGAGATCCATACCTATGGTAACATACCTGGAGAAGAAGCCATATGGGAAACGGAAGGAAACATGAGGAGTAGATGCCCCTATCTTTTTGACTAGTCTCTCAAGTTTCGAGGACGAAACTTATGTTAAGGGGGGGAGAATGTTGTACCCCGACGAAAAGTCATATTGTACTTGAAGACTCGTATGAGTAAAGTAATAAAGTGGCATCCTTCAAGTGCATTTCACTAAGTTTCCTTAGTGCTTCTTTTATTTTATGCTGATAAGCAAACAATATAATCATTCAAGCATGAATTATGGACCATGGCAAATTCACCCTAAGGGTTTAAGAGATTTCGGCCATAAGGTTAAAAAGGGCCTTAAAAGGGTTTTTCTAAATTATAAGAAGGTTAATCTTAAGGGCCTTCTTAAAATAAGCCCAAATGGAAATTAAGGAGTTTTAAGTAGTGGGCAATTTTTCCCCCCAACTATTACAAAATTTCGGCCCTTTAGCCCAAGAAGGATCAAGATTTCCCAAATTTCATTTTTAAAACAAAAAGGGGAAAATAATTAATAAAAGGGGGGCAAATACCCACATGGCTTTTCATTAAACTCACTTGGGAAGAGATTAAGCATGGTAATGGCCCCTAGGTGCCCCTAAACGCCGGTTTCCCTCCGTGGGGTAACCAAGATGCATTTCAAAACTTACTATGGTTACTTTAGGTTAACCACAAGGATAAAGTAACCCATGTTTAGTATTAAAGTAACCTTGATTAGCTAAAGTAACTTGGTTAATTATAAAGTAACTATTGTTGGATAAAGTAACCCAAGTTTAGCATTAAAGTAACCTTGATTAGTTAAAGAAATTTGGGTTAATTATAAAGCAACTCTAGTTGGATAAAAGTAACCCAAGTTAGCATTAAAGTAACCTTGATTAGCCAAAGTAACTTGGGTTAATTAACTTAACCATGCCAAGGTAATCTCCCTCTTCCCCCTTGAACCCCACGGCTAAACCATTTTAGCCTAAGGAAGAAATCTCTCTCCCAAGAAACTCTAGAACACTCTTCCTCAAGAATTCATAATGGAGCAAGAGACTTCCCTATTTTCTCATTTGTGTACACGGCTAGTTGAGCCAAGGAGTTCAAGATCTTCAAGCTTCAAGAATTCTCTAGGTAAGTGCATGCTAAAACTTCCAAGTAAACCCTATATTTCAAAGAATCAAGCTCACATAAGTACCCTTCTTTTCTTGCCAAAACTGTGACTCCAAGAATGGTCACTAGATGAAGATTTTGCAAGATACTAAGAGAAGCTAACTTCTTGGTGGGTGGATTCATTGCCATCTCCATTCAAGATCCATTTTGGTAAGAGAATCATAGCCTCAACCTAGTTGCGTTTTCACTTAAGACAAAAGCTAATGTTTGCTCTTTTCTTCCTCCCAAAACCGTGGGGGTTGTATAGCGAAGGGGAGGAAGACTTCATCTCATTTCACCCAAGTTCCAAGTTAAGGAAAGGATAAGCTCGAAGAAGGCATGTATACTCTAACCAATCTTACCTTATTTGTGAAGTGCATGCATGAATGGCTAGTCAGTTTAAGCTATGAATCTTAGTTGAAGAGTCTAAGTACAAGACATGAAAACTAGTTGTTATAAGAAAAGTGATGGCATGAGTGAATTATTTGTTGTATGAATGTGATGTGACTGTTTTGATATGACTCATGAACAGTTTATCTATGGTTTAAAGAATGTTATGAGGCTTGGAAAAATGATGTTGAAGTGTGTAATTGATGGTTATTAAGTCACTTTAAAGAATGAAGTTGAATGGAAATGCTTGAACCATAAAAAGTGATGAAGTGCTGAAATCACTGGAGCTGGACAGTTTTTATGTGTCATGTTGTACGACTTGAAAATGAACCTTAAAGGCGTTCAAATTAGCTAATTTTTGGTATGGTGATAGCTTTATGTGTGTAGTAAATGTGGGAGTTGGAATTTTGATAACAGGAGTTGTGGTTTATCCTTAATGAAATATTTAGTGACAACTGGTCAAACAGAGGTACTGGAGCTGGACAGTTTTCTGCAGCATATTGAACGACCTGAAAATGAACCTTAGAGGCGTTCAAATTGACTGAATTTTGGTATGATGATAGCCTTATATGTGTACTAAATGTGTGAATTGAAATTTTGGTAAAAGGATGGGTGGATTGACCAGAATATGATTTTTAGTAGGAACTGCTCAGATAGAAGTACTGGAGCTGAACAGTTTTATGTGGCATATTATACGCCCCAAAAATGAACTGTAAGAATGTTAAAATTGGCTAATTTTTGGTATGATAATATCCCTATACGTCTATGAAATGTGTGAGTTGGAATTTTAGAAAAAGGAGTGGTGGATTATCCTTAATGAAGTTTTGGTAAAAACTGGTCAAACAGAATTGCAAGAACAGGACAGTTTTGGGTAGTAAGTTGCTTGGCCCGAAAATACACCTTAGGAATGTGCAAATGAGCTGATTTTTGGTATGATGATAGTTTGGTGTGTGTAGCAACCCTGTGAGTTAGAATTCTGGTAAAAGGAGTTGAGGTTTGGTCACAATGCAATTCGTGGTAAAACTGGTAAATCCAGGTTCTGCATGCACCTATTTTGGAAAAGTTATTAAATGACCCCCTTAAACTTATTGGATTGCCTTGGAATTTTTATGGTAATTACCTGAGGTATAGATGTACATGTTCATGTAAAGAAACCAGCATAAAATCACCCTTTTGATGGTTAACATATGAGTTGAAGTTAGTAGTACAAAACTGGAAAACAGGACAGTTTGATGACATAAGTTGTAAGGCTTTGATCTTGCTCGTTTAGGGTTGAATGTGATGTTTTGTAGCGCCCCGCTCCCGAACCCTAGCATCGGGAACAGTGCACCTGCCGTATCTCACTAAGGAGAATATAAGGCGTCGATACAAATTAAATTACACGTCACTAAAATGACGTAAATCGATGTCAGCAGACTAAAATCCTCGATAAAGTAATCATCATCATTAATACAATGCCTAAGAATTTCTAAATCAATGCAATAGTCACATGTATGTAAACACTAATCTCGATACATAAACCTCAAATATCGAAACAACTGCCTCAACCAACCCTCGAAAGTCTCGTCTGAGCATCCTTAGTCTCGAAATCTCACGTCTCGATCTTCCACGGTACACTAACTCCTGTGTAAGCATATCGTAATTTCTCATGCCTGCAAAACTGGTGGGTGGTGGTGTGAGTCAAAATCAACGGGCTCAGTAAGCAACCTACATATCCTTGTTATAGCAATCATACATACAGAAGCAAATATAAATAACTTTTATAGTTAACATACATGTCCTTAGTCCACAAATAGTTTCACTTAATTATCTTAACAGTTAACGCTTCAGAAACACAAAATAAATAATTCATCCGCTCAATCTTAATTACCCTGATGCATGCTCTTCCCAAATATGACATACTCAACAAACAAATAATCACATAACAAAGAAGAGAACAATATATACCAATGGAGTAGCTAAACTGCGGAAGGTAATTCACTCCACATAGTAATGCGTAACTTCGCGATGCATGTTCCTTCTCACCATCGTGCCACACGCAACACATCATTATCACACACAAGATGTTCCTTTCTTTTCCATGATATGCTATGTATGACATGGGTCCTACTCTTTGCTCCGTAACGTGGAGTCAGCGGACAACGCTCTGTAACGTAGAGTCAGCAGACAACGCTCCGTAACATGGAGTCAGCAGACAACGCTCCGTAACATGGAGTCAGCAGTCCGTAACATGGAGTCAGCGCCCCGAAGGGATGCAATGCTAATGCACGTGCCATGAATGCTGCACACACATAATCCACGAGCCGGCGCATACATGCTCCTATATATGCTCGCGTCCATACACGTGCATATATACTTACATGTATACCCCCATTTTATTACGGTGTATTCATACTCATATATACCCGCGCCCATACACGTGCATATATACTTGCATGTATACCCTCACACATCCATATACATATGCGATACGCATTGAAAATCGTACAACCATACATACACCCAGTTTATAAGTACATACATCTCTCACATATACACACAACTCGCATATAGAGAAAATCCAATTACATATATGCAACAAACAACACATAGTTACATATATTCTAAACAAACATTCAACCCACTCATTAAAACAAACTTTATGCCATACAAGAGTCGGCACAGCGGCCACAAAACAAATACTACACTTCCTTACACAATTATGGATTAAGAATTATCTCTTTTTATTATTCCTTACCTCAGCACACAAAATCAGATAAGAAAACAAAATTTAACTTCACACATGCATAACCGACACATGCGTAAAAGAACTCACATCATTTTTTTCTCATAACATATACACATTGAGTTAAATTTATGATAAATTATCACCAAATTCAATACAACAAGAAAGTACCACAATGGCTCCAATGAAGTTACATGACTTCTGGGAATTGAGTGGGGAAAAAAATGGGCTTGATCACTTGTAAATATTTAATGACAACCTGTGCAAATTAATCCAACAAGAAATACATATACCAATCACCCTACACACAAAACTGTCAACCCCCAC
This sequence comes from Eustoma russellianum, assembly GCA_036186865.1. Classification (NCBI taxonomy): domain Eukaryota; kingdom Viridiplantae; phylum Streptophyta; class Magnoliopsida; order Gentianales; family Gentianaceae; genus Eustoma; species Eustoma russellianum. The sequence continues at coordinate 41,326,417 of AP025044.1, forward strand.
CTGAGTTCCGCCTCCCCAAAATTACTCCTATGCACATACCTCAATTCGTCCACGAACCTCACATATGTCAATATGCCACACAAGATATTCATATAATATTATAAAGTTATAATGTCCAGCAGGTCCAAAATGCAGTGCTGGCTGAAATACAAAATTTTCACAACGCATAATTGCTCGGCCGTATAACAATTTAACCAAAATTCATATTAAACCCATATCTATAAATATGCGGTACATAGATATATATTGATACATATATACATATATGCAGCCACATACAAACATGTACATACATTCATCTATATATTCAAATTATTTATGCATGATTCATATTTTATACGAAAATACGAATACGGATTTTGCAAATTCATAATAAACACAGGAAGGATACTTACTTAGATTCGTATATACTATACCGAAATATCGTGTTAGGTTTTCCGGTGGATGAAACAGAATCTTCTCTCTATTTTTTCCATCTAGCCGATTTGATGGAAGACACCAAAAAATGTGTGACTGCCGCTTCTTTTGTGTTGTGCTGGGAGGGGTGGCAGATTATTCGCTTTAGGTTTTTTTTCTTTGTTTTTTCCCTTTCCATGTTGCAGGCCGCCGCTGGATGCAGAGGCAGGGAAGAAAATTGCAGTTCTTCTATGGGGGATAAGGCGGCCGGCGGGTGGGGTAGATTTAGTGTTTGAAAATTGTGTGTACATACATATTTATAGACAAGCGTATATAGGAATTAGGTAGTTTCCTAAGGTTAATAAGAATTGCATTTATAATCAATATCCTAAAATTAAACTACATCACCCATTTCCTAATTCCGTCCAAATACTTCATGGTAATGTTTATCCCTATCTAACATTTATTTATTTACTTATTTTTCTTCTTTTCTTTTACCTCGGGACCTAATAGACTTCCCCCCTTACAATAAGTTTCGTCCTCGAAACTTGCGTGTTACGTGGTTCATAGCTTAGTGTAGTCCTATTTAATCCATTCATTTAGTATATGTCCCGAATACTATCATATCAACCTTATTTTAAGGTTGTCATGCCCTCAATTCCACTTATATCACGCAATATGTATTATCCAACTTATATATTTAACCTACAATTACAGATTCTTAAATTCATCATTATGATTCTCCAACTAGATATCTAACGAAACTAAATGTCCCTTGAGTACTCCTGTATGTTTATCATTACACTCCCTCAATACAGAACTGAGTCCTCAAATACGAACCAGCTCTATGATCATTTTTTTACTCCTTCGGCATGTTATCGGCAGCCTAATATACGAATATGAGTATGAACATGCTTTTCCTTAAATTAAAATAACAATGTAACTTATGTGAATATAATCTAGAACATAGCTTTAATTGTTTAAAGTAATATCATTCTAGTTTTTCTTTTTTTTAACCCGAGGATGAGAGTATTATATACTTGTTTCCGCAAAGCGGTGTCTTAGGTCAAAAATATTGGTATATTTTACCTACGAGAGTATTACGAAAAATCATATTAAAACAATGTGAAAACTCACAAATGTAAGGTATGATAAAATGATTTGAATATGGTACTTCCTTTTTCTTTTTCCAACGGAATATATATGTTGAAAGCTATATTTTGTTTCACAAAATACAACAATTGAAAAGTCAGTAGATATAAAGCTTCATAAATCAATCTGGATAAAGTACCTCTCTTTTTAAAAAGTATATATATTTTGAAACTATTTCTGGTTCACGAAATAAGTTCATCGCAAGCCGATACACCACTAAAAAACACTTAAAGGTTAAATTTCTTGCAATATCGATCATTGAAAAATAATGTTATTTTAGCAAAATAAATATATCTAAACAAAAATTTGAGAGATATAAGAAATATATAAACATATCGTTTTTCAAAAACATTGTTATTTTAAAATATATCTGCTTTTGTGAGGATAGTCAACATTTCATTAGGTGGCTATACGATTTGGAAAGGAATATAGACTTGTAAAGTTAATACACTGTAAAAAAATGAAACTAGTCAAAATATTTAGTAGCAAAAAAAATCTTTGAAATCCTTTTGAAATATAGTATATATCTTGGTGTAGCTTATAAGAAAACGTTAACTATTTAAGAAAAAATAGTCCAATACTTCGTATAATTTTTTTCTAAGTCACTCCTTAAGGTCAAATTAAACAAAATCCACTTATGTACCGTTTCTTATAAATGTTTAGCTTAAGTTGTCTAATTCTAGCATGACACACTAAATATAGATCGACTCAGGGTATTCTAATCCACCATTCTTCCGTGCGTCGCACTGATACACCATACTTCTTTACGTGGTTATTTTAACCGCTAATTCTAATTTAGTTAGATCTCACCTGAAAGGCAACCGCTACTTGTTCATACTTACACTATTTCAATTGAAGCCTACTCGATACATCAGTATTTACATGTTCCTAAGAATCAACACTTAATACTTTGTAATTCTACTGTACTTATTTTAGTAGTGCTCGCTTATTACTAACAATCAATATCCCTAATGGGACTATTATCTTCAGTTTGTTGGATACTCTACAATTCAACATCTTAATCATAACTAATAACCCTTTTGCACGATATTCTTTGCTAAACTCTACTGATCATAACGCTAACAAATCTTTTGTTTTATTTGTTTTACTATAATCATCTCTTAAGAACTACGATTCCAACTTAGACCTAGTCACGTTTTGGCACTACTGTCAAAGTAGAGATGTGAATCTGTTTTGTTTATTATAATGGTACCGGGTTTGCAGGGTCGGATCTAAAGGATTATATAAATGGTTATAACCCGCACTTGGGTAAGCAAATAATTTAGAATCGTGTGGAGTGCCCTAGGTATACGTGGGTATATTATTTGTCCGATCATCACTTAGGTCTAATATTATGAGTTATTTATAGAATTAATACTCGGTATCATCATTCCTTACGTCTAAAATCATTACTTATTTCTAAGTTCAATGCTTAGAATATAGTCATAGCTTATGACTAAGATCAGTGCTTATGTTCAAATCATCACCTAATGTTCAGACCATCACTTAATTTCTAGAGCCGATTTTTCATATCGTCATTCCTTAAGTCTAAAATTGTCACTTACGGGCAAGGTCCTCACTTAACTTCCAAAATCACATTTTATTTCCAAATCATACTTAGTATATAATCAGCGTTTATGTGTAAAATTAATATTTAAGTCGAAGATCAGCTCTAAATCATTGTTGTCGCTTATGTCTAAAATCATGACTTACGGCTAAGATCATCATTTAGTTCCTAAGGTCACGTTTCATTTCCAATAATATGCTTAATGTACAATCAGTGCCTACGACTAAAGATCGGTACTTATGTCTAAGATCGTGACTTAGGGGCAAAATTGTAACTTAATTTCTAAGATCATAGCTTAATTCTATGCTTCCGTCGTGGATCTAAAGCCATGCTCTGATACCAACTGTAGCGCCCCGCTCCCGAACCCTAGCATCGGGAACAGTGCACCTGCCATATCTCACTAAGGAGAATACAAGGCGTCGATACAAATTCAATTACACGTCACTAAAATGACGCAAATCGATGTCAGCGGACTAAAATCCTCGATAAAGTAATCATCATCATTAATACAATGCCTAAGAATTTCTAAATCAATACAATAGTCACATGTATGAAAACATTAATCTTGAAAATACATAAACCTCGAATATCGAAACAACTGCCTCAACAAACACTCGAAAGTCTCGTCTGAGTATCTTAAGTCTCGAAATCTCACATCTCGATCTTCCAAGGTACACTAACTCCTGTGTAAGCATATCGTAACTTCTCATGCCTGCAAAACTGGTGGGTGGTGGTGTGAGCCAAAATCAACGGGCTCAGTAAGCAACCTACATATCCTTGTTATAGCAATCATGCATGCAGAAGAAAATATAAATAACTTTTATAGTTAACATACATGTCCTTAGTCCACAAATAATTTCACTTAATTATCTTAACAGTTAACGCTTCAGAAACACAAAATAAATAATTCATCAGCTCAATCTCAA
>AP025044.1:41330467-41340895 GCA_036186865.1 Eustoma russellianum
CCAAATATGACATACTCAACAAACAAATAATCACATAACAAAGAAGAGAACAATATATACCAATGGAGTAGCTAAACCGCAGAAGGTAATTCACTCCACATAATAATGCGCAACTTCGTGATGCATGTTCCTTCTCACTATCGTGTCACACGCAACACATCATTATCACACACAAGATGTTCCTTTCTTTTCCATGATATGCTATGCATGACCCGGGTCCTACTCTTTGCTCCGTAACGTGGAGTCAGCGGACAACGCTTCGTAACGTGGAGTCAGCAGAAAACGCTCCGTAACGTGGAGTCAGCGGACAACGCTCTGTAACGTGGAGTCAGCGCCCCGAAGGGATGCAATGCTAATGCACGTGCCATGAATGCTGTATACACATAATCCACGAGCCAGCACATACATGCTCCTATATATACTCGCGCCCATACACGTGCATATATACTTATATGTATACCCCCATTTTATTACGGTGTATTCATACTCATATATATACTTCCACACATACACGTGCATATATACTTGCATGTATACCCTCACACATCCATATACATATGCGATACGCATTGAAAATCGTACAACCATACATACACCTAGTTTATAAGTACATACATCTCTCACATATACACACAACTCGCATATAGAGAAAATCCAATTACAGATATGCAACAAAAAAACAGATTGATGCATGATAAACATAACAAGCACAAACAGACCCCCTTACCTCTGATGCATGACAGTATCACGAGCACAGATAGACCACTTACCTTTGATCGATCACTCAGCTTTCTTATTCTATGCCTTGATGTGAAGAAGGTTACCATAAAAGTCTCTGCTTCTACATGTCCAACTTATCCTTTGGAATCTCCAAAATTTGAACATGTAAGTTAATTATTTGTTTATTAACTAGTCTCTTCAACTCACCTTTACACCACAAATTCCTTCTCCTTTGGGTTACTCTTATTCTTTCTCTACAATTATCCGGCCATTTTATATATTCCTCCGAAAAATAGTGTACATAGTTACATATATTCTAAACAAACATTCAACTCACTCATTAAAACAAACTTTACGCCATACAAGACTCGGCACAGCAGCCACAAAACAAATACTACACTTCCTTACACAATTATGGATTTAGCAGCATCTCTTTTTAGTATTCCTTTCCTCAGCACACAAAATGAGAGAAGAAAACAAAATTTAACTTCACACATGCATAACCGACACATGCGTAAAAGAACTCACATCATTTTTTTCTCATAACATATACACATTCAGTTATATTTATGATAAATTATCACCAAATTCAATACAACAAGAAAGTACCACAATGGCTCCAGTGAAGTTACATGACTTCTGGGAATTGAGGGGGGAAAAAATGGGTTTGATCACTTGTAAATATTTAATGACAACCTGTGCAAATTAACTCAACAAGAAATACATATACCAATCACCCTACACACAAAACTGTCAAACCCCCACTTGAGTTCTGCCTCCCCAAAATTGCACCTATGCACATACCCCAATTTGTCCACGAACCTCACATATGTTAATATGCCACACAAGATATTCATATAATATTATAAAGTTATAATGTCCAGCAGGTCCAAAATGCAGTGCTGGCTGAAATACACAATTTTCACAACGCATAATTGCTCGGCCGTATAACAATTTAACCAAAATTCATATTAAACCTATATCTATTTTTTTTTTATTAAAAGAAAATTTTATTACGGTAAGCCTCACTTGTGGCGGAGGAAAACCATATTACAAGAGTCCATGAATGCAAATAAATAATATAACGAACTAAGTATGTCATATCTGCAGTCGTATATGATATGCCGCATTAAAACCTTGCCAAGTAAAACCACCCTTGTGGATAAAACCTTGGCGAAGGAAAAAGCGTACATATTTATACGGCTGTCATTGATATGAAGTTTGTGGAAAAATATGTACAACCAAAAATGTGCTGCACCGACTTTTGATCTGTGTGATAGGAAGTTGAACCAAGCAGCAAAAGCATCATAGAAAGTAGAATGCCATCGTGTGATACTGATGAGAGGGTGCACTTGCTCCATATAAATCGCCGTCATCAGATGGGTTATCTCGCGCGGATGAAAAGAACACATTAATAGAGTAGAAAGTTCATAAGAAAGAAGCATAAGCAAAATGCGTAATTTCGTACCCAAGTCGCCTTGACTAGTCAGCCAAGGCGACAATGTGTAAGTTCCAGCAGTGAACGTCGTAGAGAATAGTTCCGTGTCATCGCATGATTGTTCCGATCGCAGCGTTGCAAAAATGAGAGTGCAGTACAGGCACCAATATGATATCCAAAGCGCTCCCATGAGACAAAATAGCATGTTATATTGATTTATTAAACTGTATAATGCATGAAGAGTGGGATGGGAAAACATATCGTGCCCGCCTGCAGCCCAATGGGTGCAGGCAGGTGAGACAAAATAGCGCCAATCCATATGGAAGACCGCAAGTGTCAAGGGATTCGAAGGTGAGCCGACGTGAGATCTAAAGTAACAGCTGCCTTGACCAAAGACGGTAGATTAGCTGAGGAATAGTACTTCGTATTTGGGCTTAGCATGGCCTGCTGTGCTAAATAATGTGCTGGCATATTTGCTTCACGGTAAATATGACTGAGAGAGAGTCGATGTGAATGAACCAGCTGATGGAGCCAGCGGAGGTGATAATTCCCTTGGGGTGCGTGCGTCTGCCTGAGTCGATCAGTTAGCTGGGAGCAGTCTGACTCGAGAGTAATTGAACGATATAAAGGGAGGAAGTAAAGAAGACCAAGAAACGCAGCCTGTGTTTCTGCATGAAGAGGAGTACATTGTGGTAGCCGGAATGAAAGTGCTCCTAGACATAATCCTGTATGATTACGTAGAATGGCACCTCGCGCCGCAAAATGTCGGCCTACAGCAGCATCCACATTTAGTTTCAATCGGCCTGAAGGCGGGGTGACCCAACGAACGACAACTGGTCGAGGCGGTCGAGGGGGAGGTAGCCATCGAAAGACTTGACATGGAGATGCACAAAGTTTTGAGCCCGCGATTTTCTTGTGCCATAGGGTAATATCATAACGGATATTGGCTTGTAGAGAAAAAGTTGTGCATGTTGTTGTGTCCCCATAAACAATGGATGTATAAGCACGCCAGATATTATACACAATGATAGCAGGAAACACCAGTTTATATACCCCAATAAGAGAAGAAAAGGAAGACCGATACCACCAAGCAAGAAGATAGTTGCGTAGGTGCAGAGATGACGGTGAGGGACAGTGCAGCTCACCTGCAAAGTAAGACCATATAGGATGAATATAAGAGCAAGAGATGAAAACATGGTCTATCGTGGCCGAATCGCGCCTACAGAACGGGCATTGTGTTGGCTGTGCCGCAATATATCGGCCAATATGATCCTGAAAAGGCAATGCTGAGTGAAAAAGACGCCATAAGAACAGTCTAATAGATGGTGAAAGATGCTTGGACCAAATAAAAGTGAACGACAGCATAGTGGGAGAGGAAGTGCGGCAGACATCATATGCACTCTTGAGTGTAAATTCCCCCAGTGTTGCTGGGATCCATGTGAGCTGATCATCCTGTTTTTCTGTGTGCATTAAACAGAACGAATGAATACGGCAAATTGTTCTCCAGATCGGTGAGTCAGTGAGCCGTGCAGTAAAATCTTGCCTCTGACCATATTTTGCATGCATGAATTGGCTCCATAAAGTTGAATGCTGATGATAAGACCACCAAATACGGCAATGATATGCCTTTTGAAGGACAGTTAAATCCCGAAGGCCTAAACCTCCCTCAGACTGCGGTTTAGTAATGTTTGCCCATGAGACCCAATGATGTCGGTGACCCCAAAAGAACGTAGCCATTTTACGATGAATAATTTTAACGACCGATTTAGGTGTTCCTCCCGCGACCATAATATGAAGAGGCAGTGCTGATATTACCGATTGTAAAAGCACTAGTCGGCCTGCAGTAGATAATAACTTAGATTGCCAACCCTGAAGTCTGTCATCAATATGTTGTAATAGCGAGACACAGTGTAGCGAGCGAGATATACCCTTGTGTAAAAATGATCCAAGATATCGGAATGGGAGAGCGGCAAGACGCATGCCCAAAATTTGCATGAAACATTGACGCTGATGTGGAGTAACTGCCGAAGAAGGAATCATACTGCTCTTTTGGAAGTTTACTTTCTGACCTGAGGCCGTTTCATAATGTTTAAGAAACATATGAAATTGCCTTAAATTTCGCTGCGTACCTCGAAGAAATATGAGAAGGTCATCTGCATAAGCCAAATGCGTAACTGGATACGGCATGCGTCCCATACGAAATGGCTCTAACACACCCGCTGATGTCAAGGCCTTCAAGCCTCTGCTGAAACCCTCTGCTGCTAAAATAAATAATAATGGAGATAAAGGGTCTCCCTGCTTGACTCCTCTAAACGGCCGGAAATAAGTTGAGGGTTGTCCATTGATTAAAACTGCAAACGTGGTTGCACTCAAATGATTCAGTATAATCCTCGTAAAAAAACCTGAAAATCCAAAGGCCTTTAGAATTAATTCCAAGTATTCCCAGCTAACTCTGTCAAAAGCTTTCATCATATCCAATTTGAGACAGAGTTGTGATCCACCGCGGTCAAGCATATGAATCATCTCTCGAGCCAGCAAAACTGAGTGTGAAATATCCATACCCGGCAGAAAACCGGTTTGTTCGGGTGAAATGAGACGTGGTAACAACTTACTCAATCGACTAGCAACAATTCTTGTACAAACTTTGCTGATGAAATTTGTGAGACAAATAGGACGATAATCACTGAATGTGGTAGGAGAGGCCTTCTTTGGTATTAAAGTGATCAAAGCACTCGCCATAACTTTGGGTTGTGGTATACCCAGAAAAAATTCCTGAACTGCTAAGATAACATCGTTTTGTATAATTGACCAGCAAGTTCTGTAAAAATTACCATCAAAACCATCAGGTCCCGCTGCACTGTGTGGATCCAAATGCCAAATCGCCGCCTTAATTTCTTCCGGCATGGGTATGTGCGCTAATGAAGCGTTGTCCTCTGCTGAAAGCAGAGATGGAATATGACATAGAATTTGATCATAATTGCTTGTTGCCTCTCTCGCGAATAAAGATGTGTAAAATGATACTGCTTCAGACATAATATCATCCGGGGTAGAGCAGATAAGACCAGTTGATGATTGAATTTGCTGAATCTTAAGATGTAGACGCCTGCCTTTGACAATTGAATGATAGTAACGAGTATTTGCATCTCCATCCTTCAACCATCGGACTCTTGCTTTTTGTTTCCAGAAATGCATTTCATAGGAAGCTGCTTGTTGATATTCAGCCTTTGCGCGATGGTATTCTGCACGATTCTCCTCTGTCGGCTGCATATCCCACTGTTGTTCAGCTTGTGTAAGCTGAGCTTCAGTGTATTGAACGCGTGAAAAAATATTACCAAAGATGTCCTTATTCCATTGCTGCACATCCTTTCTGAACTTAAATAGTTTATTATAGAAACCATACATGCCTCCCGTTGTTGGGTACGCACTCCATGCATCTCGCATAAAAGCGATGAAGTCTGGATGCTGCAGCCATGAGTCTAAAAACCGAAATGTGCGTCGCTGCGAACTCGTAGTATGTCGGCATATGAAGAGCAATGGCGTATGGTCTGAAGAAATTCTAGGGAGATGCGTTAGCTGCTGATCTTCAAAGATATCATGAAATTTAGAATTGATAAACAACCAATCTAATCGTCGACGTAATCTGCCGAGACCTCGACCATCCGACCATGTAAACCTAGAACCCTGAAATGGCAGCGACATCAAACCGCACGAGTCTATACAATCATTGAAGTCTTGCAAAACTGAGAGTGACGGCTGAGATCTCCCTTCATGATCTGATAGAGAACGGAATGTATTGAAGTCACCCCTTAAAACCCAAGGTAGTGCTGAATTTTCCGAGAAATCACATAAAGAAGCCCATAAAGCACGACGCAAAAGTGGCGTATGGCTGCCATAGACCGCCGAGAGGACAAAAACACGCTGCAATTGCCGAAAGAGCAATGTGAAATGTACTACTTGTCCTTCATCCTGTACCGAGACCAACTCGAAGTGAGAATCCCGCCAGAAAAACCATATACGTTCAGACTGCGATGCATATGAATTAGAAAAGCCAAACTCTAAAGCATACCGAGAAACCGTATTAGATGCATGCTTAGGCTCTATAACTACAAGTAAATTTAAACGATGTTCATGAATTAAATGATGCAAACGTGGCTTGGAGGCACGAAGGCCTCGTGTGTTCCATATCATAATATTCATTGAGAAAGGGTAGTGTTACTTCCCTGTACCGCATGCGAAGCGCTGCGTGTGAGAATAGATGACGGGGGTAATGGCGGAAGATCCTTTTTGGACCGACGTTTTCGACGTGGCACCACCGGAATAAAATCATCTGTTGAGTCCTGTAGGCGAGAAATTAATATATCCGTATCAGGAGTAGCAGGCAACGCGACCTCTTCTGATACCATAGGAATTTCAGTGTTGTCTGGAACCGGAAGGTCAGTGTCAGACGAATGTCCAATATCACCGGTGTCCATGGAATCATGCAGCGGTCCCAAAACATCTGCTGGATTATGTTCAGTAAGAATCGCGTCTCGAGCGGGGGATTTCTCACAGGGAGGGTCATCCGACAACTCAGTAACTTGCTCAGTGGGGTTAGATGGCGCAGCTGGGGACTGTGCCAGCGTATGCGGCAACTCCGGAGCCGGAGCATGTTGCGGTGGATTAGAGGAAACAGCAGGGCGTGATTTAACTGGGGTCCATCGCTGTGCCTGTGGACGACGTGGAGGGGGTGGCGGTGGTGGAGGAATATTATTCTCTGAAGCAGGCAGGCAAGTGGATGATGCATGGCCTAACCGTCTACAAGAAGTGCAGAACAAAGGTAAATCTTCATACGTAATAGTTTGCAGAATAAATCGTCCTTTAGCTTCGAGATAAATTTTCTGCGGTAATTCTCTGGAGATATCAATTTCCACACACACACGTGCAACTGACGGTCTAAGACCCTCCGCTGTCGCAACATCAAGTTTAATAGGGCTTCCAATGGGTTTCACAATTTCGAATAAAGCTTCCTTTCGGTGAAGATGAACAGGAAGGCCAGGAAAAGCGATCCAAACAGGCACAATTGGCACATCAGTGGATGGATCAAAATCAACTGTCCATTTTGTTATGCGCATATGGCAACCAGAAATATGCCAGGATCTCCGATAAAAACAGCGTAAATAATCTGCTTCATTGCGAAAATTGAGAAGTATGTGTGTCTGATCAATAAGAGTAATACGAAGATCTGGCTGGAAACCAATCTTCTCAAAAACTTCCCTGATCACTTTCAATGGAGGTCTTCCATACCAAAAAGTACCCACTAACGAATATTTGAAAGGCGCAGCAAGTTCATCAATTTCCGAATCTAAAAAGGATATCAAGGGAATACCTTTATACCGAGATACCGTTTTTGGAGAGATGTTGATTGTTTGAGAGGTGGTGGCGCCGGTTACTACAGCCGCGAAAGATGGCGCCGCAGAAGTCATATCGCAGAAGCAATGTGATCGCCGATAACCAGAGAAAAAGCGGAATAATTAACAGCAGAAGAAAAGGCCGGAGGCAGAAGCCACACCGGCAGCCACGTCGGCGGCCGAAAGCCGCAAGCCAATTGGCGACGGGAATCGCCTACGCCTACGCCTGGAGCCGAAAAATATACCTATATCTATAAATATGCGGTACATAGATATATATTGATACATATATACATATATGCAGCCACATACAAACATGTACATACATTCATCTATATATTCAAATTATTTATGCATGATTCATATTTTATACGAAAATACGAATACGGATTTTGCAAATTCATAATAAACACAGGAAGGATACTTACTTAGATTCGTATATACTATACCGAAATATCGTGTTAGGTTTTCCGGTGGATGAAACAGAATCTTCTCTCTTTTTTTCCATCTAGCCGATTTGATGGAAGACACCAAAAAATGTGTGACTGCCGCTTCTTTTGTGTTGTGCTGGGAGGGGTGGCAGATTATTCGCTTTGGGTTTTTTTTCTTTGTTTTTTCCCTTTCCATGTTGCAGGCCGCCGCTGGATGCAGAGGCAGGGAAGAAAATTGCAGTTCTTCTTTTGGGGGATAAGGCGGCCGGCGGGTGGGGGGTAGATTTAGTGTTTGAAAATTGTGTGTACATACATATTTATGGACAAGCGTATATAGGAATTAGGTAGTTTCCTAAGGTTAATAAGAATTGTATTTATAATCAATATCCTAAAATTAAACTACATCACCCATTTCCTAATTCCGTCCAAATACTACATGGTAATGTTTATCCCTATCTAACATTTATTTATTTATTTATTTTTCTTCTTTTCTTTTGACCTCGGGACCTAACATGTTTAGCCTTATGAATATTGTTCCTTGGCATCTTGTCTATGTTTTCCAAGTGATGGCTTAAATTGTATAAAGTTTTATGATCTATGAAACTGAGGTGAGACGGGTACTGCCCTGCTGATTTCAGCAGTACCCTTTGATGATAGTTGATGTTTTGAGCTCGTTAGACATTTCGTAATGTTACGAAATTTTTATGGCACGTGTCCAAGACTTCATTATGCATGTGTATGGCGTGAGCTTATGAAAATGAGCACGAATTGATGAGCACGAGGCTGTATGAACAGAATATGATTGCTGGACAGTTTTCCCAGCTTAAGAGACAAGTCCGTGCATGCATGTTATGATGTATTTGTTCACGAGTCGCATAGTACATGTCATACATTGCATCATCGTCATTTACATGATTTATGGAAATGATTTTATGAGAAAGAAAGATGAAAAAGCGTTTTTAAAGAAAAGATTCTGTTTTTAAAAGAACTCTTTCCACCGGTACCGTGTGTTTTCTGGCCAGTAAGGACCCGTTCTAGATCCGGGGTTAACTGATCTGATGGTATAAACCGTTCAGGCCCGAAGAGAATAGACCTGATAAGTGATGACGTGACCGCTCCGAATCCGGGAATAATAGATTCGAAGAGAAATAAGTGACCGCCTCAGATCCAGGAGAATAGATCTGAATACTCTCTTATTTTCTTGAAGATGATGTTTTGAATGATAGAACAAAAGAACAAAAGGAAAAGATTTTCATGGTTTCATTATGCACTACATTTTCATATTCATACACATTGCATATGGTCATGAGCATGATGTTGAGTCTACTTGCACTGAGCTGTGTTATTACTTGCTTCATGGCTAAGTTATGATTTTATTGCCTTAGCTGCTATTGACTGAAGGGATGAGATGCTAGCCCAATGCTAGATGTAATGTTACTTAGGTTATGATCCCCTTATCTTTTGTCACCTAAGTTACGATCTTATTACTGTTGTTACGTAAGCTATGATCTTATTACTTTTGTGACTAAGTGATGATTTCGTTACCGTGGTGGCATTTGAATGGAAAGACAGGTATGAGGGAAAAAGTCCAAATTTCAGGGATTTGGTTCTTGCGTGTACTTTCCATTTAATGCATGTTTGTTTATGGTATACTTGCTGGTGACGTTGTCACTCACCCTTTATTTTTCCTCCCAGAACCCGCAGGAAATAGGTTCGAGTGGATCGGGGACGAGCCTAGGGTGTCTTATCCGTAGAAGAGCGATTGAAGGATGATTTAAGGGTTTATGACGAGATGGTCATGATTGAGGAACTTTTATGAATTTATGTTGAAAAAGATTGGATTTTGGATTTCCGTATTTTAAGAACATGCCTGTAAGACTTACGATGAGTGTTCAGACGCGTTCGTTTGGAAAGTTTTTATTCTTCCTCGGTTTTGCTTACTTGTTGACGTGTAAGCACGAAAGTCCACACATTCTAGTTTGGACTAAGATACGTTATGGATCGACGTCTGGTACTCTCCGTAGTGAGGTATGGCGGGCGCACCGTATCCGGCTAGGCTGTGGTGCGGGGTGCTACATATGGCGTGTATATAAGAGTGTGGAGAGTGAACTTTCCATTCCAATTTTTTTTCCAAATAGTTCTCTCCAAATATATCCCAAATATGTCTTCATTTAATGATCTAGTTAGTTCATCTCCTTATGCACTTCACTTAATGAACTAGTTTAGTTCATTAATTATGGCACCTAAAAATAGTATAAAGACAACAAATGTTTGCCATATGATGTAATCCTTAATGCTTCATGGCTTGTTAGTACGACATCATTATATATAAAAATGTAAAGCATTTTTATCACGTGTATATTTCAAGTAACACTTACTTCATGCATTTCGTAAACACGTAACATTTAAATCATGCATTTTCGAATCACTTAAACCCTGATTTCTCAAGAAA